>RJVU01011283.1:2658573-2695407 GCA_003731715.1 Anabarilius grahami | reverse complement strand
TATATATATATATATATATATATATATAAAATAAAAATACATATGAAAATGTTTTTACAGAATTTTACCATTGACACAAAATGCACACAAAATATGTATTTTCAAAAACGGTTTTATGAAAACATTCTCATGGGAATTACCTGATTATTAATTTATTATACATCAATTATACAAAAACAAAGATGAAATGTACATATTTACTAACCCAAAGAGCTGGCGGCAACATAATCAACTTCTATATTTCAACACAATATCTTCCTAATACATTGCAAATAACTATTTACGGTGAAAATATATACAAGACAACAAACAAAACTGCGTGCTTACCGTGCAAATCTCCAGTTGTAGGATCCAGCCCTGATTTAGGAAAGAAAAGCACAAAATAGGCAATGGGAAAATTCTTGGCTGTAGGGGTTGGCAGTCTCAGAGCAGGCTGTTACATTTCAACTTTCATTGATCTTTACCTCACATAGTCTTAGTACCTACCTCTTCATAGATGTAAATATTGAGAGACCTTGGGGTCAAACATCAAACTCGAGTGTGTAGATTTGTGGATCTGTGAAGTATGGAGTAGGTTATAAACTTGTACTATATAGTTTGCTGAGCTAAATCAACTCACTGCTGACAGTGCATGTGAGACACTGAGTTTGAGTAAACACGCTGCACAAGAAAAACTGCGCATAAATGAGGAGGAGATGACAAGTCAGCACTGCCAATGCTGATATTAATATAGACTGTTATTGGATAGAGGGCTTTTATATTGCCACACAAACAAACCAGTGGCATCTGCCAAGATCTCCAAATTGAGAGCAGTTGAAAAGCAGTGCGTTGCAAACAATCAAATGGACTTTGTCCTACCAGAATAACCTCTCTGGTGGGTGCTCTGGTTCCAAACACGAAAATCTAGAGCGACCCGAACAACTGACCATCCCACTCATTCATCAACGAGTAGGTCATTAAATCGCCCCATTCGAATGTTTTTCAGATGAAATAAAAAAATACAAGACACATTTATTATCTATTTCTTTTACTTTAAATCATTGAAAAGGTTCATTTTAGTGAGTATATAGAAAAAGGTCACGTTTTAAAAATGAAGAAGAAAAATACAATGAAATACAAAAGAGCAATAGCCAATGTGGTTTTAGACAGTGTGCTGCTTGTGTTATATCAGACAGATGTTTGCTAAATCTCAAATGGATATTATATTTAGCATGAATTATAATAAAATAATAACCAATTGCATTTTTAAATACTTATAAGGAGTCAGATATAAAGCAATATCCACTTTTCCAAACTGTCTGACCGTACAGGATTCAATGAAAACCTCTACTTAGTAACATAAAATAATGTGCTTTTCAAAATGAAAACTAGAACACTATCAGTTATAATAAGCACCTGAACTCATATCAGAACTCATCATTCACAAGCCAATGCTTCAAACCTGACAGCTAGTGGGTTTCAGAAAATATATTTTGGAATTAGAGAGCCAGTAACGCATGTTTAAGAAATCTGAATAAATTCTCACTAAATATTCTAACATTGCATATACGGAATGTCTAGAGAAGATAATGTTTTACATAAAGCATTCCAGTAATAAATTAAATAGGTTAGATTTTAGTTCATATCTATTCAAGGGCGTTGCAAAAAAGTATTCTTTAAGATCATAAGCATTAGACTCAACAAAGATATATATCTTGTATATCATTCATATATAAATGTGTATGTATATACAAACATACATACAGTATGTTGAGTAAAATGTAACATGTCACTTGACCTGGGTTTGTGACAAACAAATGAATTAATACATCATCAAGGTTAATAAAGCATCAAATTGATCTAAATAGTCATTAGATACATTTTAAATGTCAAGAGGGTCCAAATTCAGGACCACCCCATTGCATATTAGGTGTTTACACTCTTAGTCAGTGTACAGTAACAGAACGAAGAGTCATCTTGGACTTGACCAAGTTCACATTGTCTTATTCATTATGCTCCATTGACGTGGATGTAGAAATGTACTGCAAAAAAAAGTATAGAAAAAAAGTGCCAAACATGGCGCACTATAAACGTCTACCATGAATACTGCATAGTTGCTGAGCAAGTCTGGTGAATCGAATCATATGATATGATCAACATAGTCTAACCTGTGATTCTCACAGTGTTGTTTTTGGTGATTTCACTCGTCTAATGGAAAGTGTAAATGCTACACTAGAACCACACATGAACTTTCCTGAGCAGCTCATCTCATGCATTCATCCAAGAGTCCATTCATTTGACTTTTTTGAGTCGATTCTTACATACAAAGCAGCTAGTGCAGTTATATCACATGAACCCTAAAAATCATTAAAAAAAGACCATTCTTTTGATTGTATGAATCGGAGGCAATATTCAGTTTTGGTCACTTACTAAAGGGCGAGGTCACAAGTTCTTTTTCAGCTAGGTTAATATGGAAATATCAGGCTTGCTCCTTTCTACAACTGAAACAGGTTTCTTTGTGCATGGTTGGCAAGATCGTTTCATTCTGGGGAAGGAGCCAAAAGTGGCACAAGGAATATATTATATTCTGAAAAAGCAACACAACACTAGTTCGTTTAAGCCAGCAGCCTGATGGCACCGTTGTCAGAGCCGAGCAGCAGAAGCCTCTTGGTGGGCAGCACAGACAGACTTGTGAGAGTCCCACGAAAGTTTTCTGAGCTGAGCTTGGTGGATCCCCCCAGGTTGGCTGTGCTGTCCAGAATGGAGTACACCCCGATCTTGTTGGCAACAGTTCCCGCGACAATCTCAGCACCGTAAAGATCAAATGCATGGATGGGGTCAGATGGAGTCCTGTACTGGTGGAGTGGCTTGTGCTCTACATCTTTCCAAACAGTCAATGTGTGGTCAGATGAAGAACTAATGAGCAAATTCCCCTCTGTTGCCTACAAAATAATACATTAAAAAAATCAGTCAACAGGTGGGGAAGTGTCAATATTTTTTAAACAACCCAGTACTTGATTTTTACTTGCAGTGCTAACATTTTCACTGGCCCAACTATAAAACAATGATCCATTTTTTTTATATTCGCTAGGAATATTCATAATTTTAATTTAATGTTTGGTCTTTACTATTTTTTTCTTTACAAAAAGAAAATTTGCAACAGGATAGAAATTAAAGTAACCCAATACATTTATAAATACACTTTTGCTGGAAAATGATGGCATACTGATTTTTAAATGATTTTGAAAGAAGTCTCTTAAGCTCACCAAGGCTGCATTTATTTGATCAAAAATATACCTTTTTCAGTACTCTTTGATAAATAGAAAGTTTAAAAGAACAGCATTTATTTGAAATTGAACATTTTGGAACATTATAAATGTCTTTACTGACACTTTTGATCAATTTAATGTATCCTTGTGGATTAAAAGTATTATTTACAATCTTAAGGACCCCAAACTTTCCAAAGACTATCCCAAGTAATTTTTTGCTAAAATCTGTGTTAACCAGCTACTAGACCACATTATCTTGTTGACTAATCAGCAGAATTTGTGAAAATTAAGTTGAATATATCAGAAAATCAAACAGTTAAATTCATAAAAGGCATAAAAATGGATGTACAAGATCCATAAATGTGAGATTATCAGTAGCAATATGGCAGCAGCCCAAAACTCCCTCAACAATGGCCCCGGGGCAGAAGGAACCCTGCTAAATATTGTTGAACCCTGCTAAGGTTCATCCATTTCCTAATAAGTCAAGAATAATAAAGTAATTGTGCAGCAATCTGCACGGCTCATAGATTTTGTCCTAATGAGTAACTCATGTCTATATTTGCCCAAACATGGGCCTCTGGTGGCAGAGACAGACCTTTGACCCCACAAATCAGGGTTAAATAAAGTTTGCCTAGTTCTAGTTGCTTGTTGACTGCATCTGAACAAACCAACACAGTACAAGTTTTACTCATCATACTGAAATTTCAAGCACTGATGTGAATCAAGACACTGAAACCGATGTAAAAGTCAATTTCCTGTAATCCACTGGACACTCATGATTTCTGGTTCCTTGCCATTCTAAAACAAGGTCATGCAGTGGATGTAATCCTGTACATTTGGACTAATAACTCATGATGAGTGGTAGAGAAGTAAACAATCTGATTCAGTTTTTATGAACAGTGTGTATCCTTCTTACATAATATTCCCTAATAACAATACAGGTGCAATTATTGTTTACAAGCACGTGAACTGTGAAAACATCAAAGGACATCAGAGCATGCAGTCATATGCACGTCTTGCATTACACATTAACCAACGACTTGCATACTCACTTTCATTTGCAGTATATCTCCCTCGTGACCAGGCCAGCCTCTTAGCACCAGACCCGTTCTTGCATCCAGCAGCACTATGAATCCAGTGGAGAAACCTGCCGCCACAGTGCGGCCCCCCGGACTGACAGCCAAGCAGCGGATCAGCCCAGCGTTCATGTTATTGTAGGCTAGACGGAATTCATGCTGTCAACAGAGAAATAACAGAGTCCTTACTGGTAATCATAAGCACTGCACAAATGCACAAAGGAATAAAATGGCCTGGCCACTATAATGCTTGATAAAAAACAATTGATGTAAAAATGACTGGATGACAGAGGATTGAGCAGTACCTGCAAGCCAGGTTTGCGCGGGTCTATGAAACGTAGCACAGAGTCAGCACTAGCAAACACTATGCTGCAGTGAGGAGCTGGCATAGTGGTGACAGCTGTGATGGGGTTCTTCCCATCCAGAGGTTCATTACAGCGTAAATTCTTACCTAGTCATATGAAAGAGAGAGAGCCAAACAAGGAATCATGTTAAATTTGTTGGTCTGACAGACACAGCCAAAACACACAATATGTACAAAAAATTTATTCTTCTTTGTAATGCAAGTTGTAATGTATATGTTTTGTATATTAATGATTCTATTAATAATAGCATTCTGTAATGGAAATGACAGTTTTTGAGATCTAATGGCAGGCTCCTTTGTCTGCCTATGGCTAAATTAACAGCTACCATTTTATGTATCCAAAAAAATTAAATAAATGTTTTCATACTTTTTGCATAATTTGCCAAAATTACAGCTTAATTGGAAATTATGCACAAAAATATATCACATCTCATATTTCACTGCTGTCACTGGAAATAACTGTGGAACAATGGTATTTTTAAAAAATTGCTATAAAGCTATTTCACACAGTAAATATTTGAAATATGGCATTATTTGATTAAAAAAAATATTTCAACATTAATATATTGTAAATTAAATGTTTATTTAATTATGTTTTTGTTTAAAAATATAAATTAATAATTCATATTACTATGATTGATTTTCAAAGTTAAAAATTGAAAATCTAGGTCAGTGATGAGGGTAAACAATGAAGTCTATGCATAAATCTATCTGAAAAGTTGCAAAAACTAATTATTGAAAGCATGATAAAAAGTTGAAGGTTGAAGAAACACAATGTTACTCATACGAATTAAAAAAACAAAAGGCACACAAAAAAATGAACTATTAACATACAGTATTCAACAAAAGGTCAGTAATAGCTTTCGTAGTTTTCCTGTAGCTCAGTGGTTAGAGCGTGACATTAGCAATGCCAAGGTCATGGGTTCGATCCCAGGGATTGCACATACTCAGATACAAATGTATAGTATAATGCAACGTAAGTCGCTTTGGATAAAAGCGTCTGCCAAATGCATAAATGTAAATGTAATACTACAGATGCTCAAATTAACAGTATTATTACATCCTCACCTGTGAATTGATCCCACAGATGCACAGTACCATCACAGCTCACCACTTCCTGTAAGGCCTCTAGCTGGCCAACATAAAACACAGATTTGCGGTGCTCTGCGTACGTGAGTCGGGGCTCAACCTCTCGTGTGCCATCACCGTGGTTATAAAGCGGCCACAGCCTTACAGTTTTGTCTTTACTCCCAGACAGGAAGTAGTCCTCCCCTGCTAGTGGCGCCAGACATTTTGCAGTGCCCGAGTGGCCCAAGAAACTCTGAAGACGGATCTGGTGGAAGTGGAAGTGCAAGTCCTGCTGGTTAAGGCCGATCTCATACTGCCAGTATGCAAGCCAGTTACCCTGCAGGGAGCGGCTGCTGCGTGGGAGGTCCTGTTTCAGGGCGCTGTCCTCCGGAGTGGATCCCAGGACCCAAGAGTATGAGGAGTGAGAGAAAGAAGGTCCAGCTGAGGAAAGTGTAGTGGTGGCTAGAGTTGTCTGAGGAGCATTGCTACCATAAGGCCTTGTCCATGTTTCCAAAGAGGATAAGTTTGGACTCCCACAGGCTTCAGTGTCCCGGGGTACCTGGATACGGTTTCCCACCAGATGACTGCCAAAGGTTCCTGACTCAGGCAGGATGTCTCCACCTAGTGGTGTGGAAGTGGATGCGGGAGCAGGGAAGGGACTACGACCCATATGGCGTCCCATACTAGGAGAGAGGCCCGTAGCAGATGTTCTCTGTCCTCCAACTGGGTTGGCTTCTGGGCTAACTGGACTTGCTCGTTCATGATATGATTGGGCAAGACTCCAAACTAGCTCATGATTGAGATCCAGTTTGCGAATCGCTGCATCACCTAAAAAACAACAACAACAAAAAACAAGTGAATAGAACACCTTTATCAATGCATAAAAGGTGTGTTTGTCAAGCTAACCAATAGAAATGTGTTTTACCAATGAGACAGTAGAAAGGAATGTAAGATGCATAAGCCATTTCAGGATTAAACACAGCCTGAAGTTCCTCCAAAACCCCAAGCTCACAAGTAACCTCTGTTCCGTCTGAAATGCACACGTCTAGGTATGTGCAGTCTCCAACCTCCCTACGTGGGGCACTTCCCATCTGCATATACAGAAAGTTCATTTATATCATTAAATAATTATGTTTATTTATTATACAATATCCAATATAATGTTTGCAGCGCTGTTGTTGAAAATAAGAATTTGTTGTGACTTGCTTGGTTAAATAAAATCAAATATTACAAATTGTCTTTGGTTACCTGATTTTGCAGACAGTTCAGCAAGGAGAAAACTTGGAAGAACCTACGGAGAGTTTCTGCCATGTGCTGCTGTACCATCTCTCGGCCAATACGCAGGCAGATCAGCGCCATGAGGCTCAGGGTCTTCAGACACAATGCGGAACGAGTCTGCACTCCACTAGGAAAGCTGAACACAGCGAGACAAGTTAATAAGAGTCCATTTTAGCCCATGTGGGCCACAAACCAGAGGTCAGCTCTGATTCTCATAGGAAGTTTTAACTTTTACCCCATCTTAGTTGATGTTAACAAATCCAGCAGAGGCAGCAGAACCTCTTGGTTAATCTTCATCAGCATGTCCATTAGAGTGGTGTCTGACAGGAACACTATAATCTTCTGAGTGAGTACTGCAGCACCCAAAAGCCCAGCCTCCTTTCGAGTGTTCAAACGGCAAGAAGAAGGTGGAGAGACCTGCGAGTTTCAAGGGAGCAGAAATTTAAATAAAAACTATGAAGAAAAAAACTTACAAGACAAACGCTTTACTATTAATAGGTTCAAATGAATTATTGAAAAATAATTTCTCAATTACAATGAATTCTTTAAGAAATCCATAGAGTTTGCCAGGCTATTTTTTCCAAAACCTTTTTTTTTTTCATAGAAATTGAGATTCAAAAGCTTCAGTTACCAGGTAACCAATGTAAGGTAGATATTGGTAAGTCAACACTGGTTCTCCGTAGAGATGCGCTATGTAAATAAGACACTCGAGAACTGGTCGTGCAGTCTGGTCACCAACAACTGGTTTCTTTTCATATACACTTCCTACGCTCTCAAGGCTATTTTCCTCATTCGCAGAGAGCATGAACTGGTGCTTGTCAAGACCTAAAAAAAAAAAAAAAAGATTATTTTTAACAGAGACCATTACGACAAATGTTCAAAGCCAAAACCACCAAGAATTTTAGAATACAGAGATAAATGTCAGTTAAGAGACTGCAGTTGTACCTATGTAACATGAAGTAAGTAATCGCAGCAGGTTCCTAGCGATGAATCGAGATGTCAATGTCGGCCCCAGTTTTGCAGACAGCCATCTGACAGTTTTGCAAACAGTGTCTGGAAAAGATAATGTATTTTGTATTGCAAAATTCAGGTGTACTGTTGAATATTGTAAAATATAGTATGAATATTAAAGATGTACAAATAAATCAAATGCATGACCAAAAAGATACATCTCTGTTCTAACTAACCTAATAATATCTTGTGTTCTTTTTCCTCAGAGTCCTCTAAAGTGTCATGTTCAGTCTCTTCTTCCTCCATGTTTTTCTCTGCATCTTCTTGCGCAATTCCATTCATGATGTCTCCCTCAAGTGTGGCCACGGTTGCCTCAGACTCCTCTGTGCAGACTGAAAGAGTCATCTCTAGACTGGGCACCCTTTGTACTGTAATCTCTCTGTCTTCTACTGTCTCCTCCTCATCCTCAAGCTCTCCACCATCCTCACCATCACTAGTTTGCTTCAGGTCTTGACAGCTGTCAGCAGATTTTAAACTTGCCCGGTCTCCAATGGACACCTCACTAGCGCTGCTCTTGTCGCTCAGTTTCCCCACACTGAGAGATTCCTGGTCTTGGTCTTTATTTGCTGGGCTTTGGTTCTGCTGTTTGGCAGCAAGAGTTGTTGTTGCTCCAGATGCATTATTATTCACATAAAAGCCATTCTGAAAGTCCTCACCTTCAGTCAGAAAAACCTGGTCATTGAGACTGATGCCTGAAGAGTAATCCACAAGTCCTTGGTCTCCAACAACACCAACGCCTCCACTAGCACCTCCACTGCCTCCTCCTACTTTACCAGAAGATGTGGCAGTAGACGACCTCCCGTCCTCACACTCATAGTCCTCCTCCTCCTCATCTAAGGCACCAGCAGCTCCCCTTAAAAACTTTAAGCCCTCCCGTTCAGTCCCTGCAGCTGTATTGCAGCTTTCAAAGCCAGTGATGACCTGCAGAAAATGTGGAAGAAGGCTGGAAAGAAAGGCCTGCAAACCCAGCCTTACGATAAGCTGCAGCACAAAGCAATCCGTGTAGAGGTAGAAGCGGCCTCGAAGGCATCTGGGATTCTCGTACACCCCTATCAGAGGCTTCAGTAGGTACTTTGAGGCATTGCGAGGCCCAAGAACCCTAGACACAGGCTCAAATAAGTACCAGGCAGCATAAACAGCAGTGGACTCTTCTGACATCAAAGAAAGCACAAAGGGTAGAAGAATCTCAAGCCCCTCTGCAGTTATGTCACCCTTTAGAAGTTTCTCCAGCTGTTGCCATAAGTTGAACACAATGTCACGGCCCTGGATACTGTTAATGGACTCCATCTTGGAGTGGTAGGAGAATATAAATCTATGCAGTGTTGGAAAATATGCTGGAAAGGGTAGAGGGGACAAGACTGGGCTAAGCAGTTGCCAAGGGTTTGGTGGTGGAAGACCCTCATAAATGGGGTCATATTTGAACAGAAACGGTAGTCCTTGTGGGTATACTGTGAATATTTCTGTCTTGGAACAATGTTTGTGGACCTGCAGAAGAGTCTCCAGTGCATGATGGAGTGGTAGTGGAATATCTCGAAGGTTTGTAAAGCACAGCTTTAATACTGCTTGAAACCGATCACTCAGATGTGTTCCTGGACTCAGTCCTCGCAGTTTGGAGGAATAAAAGATCTCAGCGATGAGAACACCCAAGGCTTGCATATCTCTCTGGAAAAGATCTGTGAATGACAGAGGAACTTTCATTACAGGGCTCAAGTCTTTCTTGTTCATGTCAAGACCTGTTGTATGATGGACTTGGGAGTGTAGTCCTTTCACCAAGAAGTTGTTGAGCTTTTCTAACTCTTCCAAAGGTTGCAGAGGTTTGAATCCCTCTGGCAGGCTTATCTTGAATTTCTCAAAATTAGAAGCTTCTTGTTTTTTACTAATTGACGCTGCTCTGTGAAGCATGGATGTTCTAATACCTGATCCTAGGGTATTCGTGACATTTCCAGGTGTTTCACCAGGGAGAGAACCATGAGAAGGAGACACGGCCAAAGAAACACTCTCCCCACTGGTCTTTCCACTAGAACCAACCATAGGGATTGGAACAGAAGAGGATGATAATGAGCCACTTAAGTCAAGAGCTTCCATTGCTTGCTCAAGGTCCTCGTCTCTGCCTACCACTGACCAGCCACTGGATTCACATCCTGTTGCCTCTGGGACCAATCCATCCACACCATCCAGCGTGGTTTCAAGTGGTGGAATCTGCCATGTTGTTACGTTCACAGGACCAAAATGAGGAGGTTCTGGAGGTGAATACTGGTAGGGTGCAAGACGAGGTGGGTGAGGGTGTTCAAACAGTTGCACAACTCCGTAGCTGGTGAGATGAGTGTGGTTATCCACCAAGTGCAAGCACACGTTCTTAGCTTTGACTGCTTCTTTACCTGATAGCTTATAGCCAAACGTTAGGTCAATCCAGTGATGCAACTGTTGAGACACTTCTCGACTCTCTAGCAGTTGTCTATGCACAGAAATAAACTCTTCATAGGAGTTACACCATGGAGGTACATCAAGGTCTGGCATGTCTGGGTGAATGGAGTGGAATATAGAAGGATCAGTGTAAAATTCTGGGATGCATTCATCTGGGGTCCAACTCTGAATACGTTCCATACTAGCTGGATATTCATTGGGCTCCCACTGGGAACGAACATGGCTACACAGTACAGATTTGGGCGTCTGTCTAGCTTTGTAGACATAATAAGTGATGTCTGACAAAACATCTGAGATATGATGGGGAACGTGGAGGTGATCTGACTGTCCTGAGCCACCAGGTACTACTGGTCCACCAATATCTGAGGCAAAATTGCTTCCACCACTTCCATTAGCTGCTGCTAGTGCTTCTTTGGTCATTTCGTACGTGAAGTCCAGTTGTTTATCACCCTTATTCAGACGAAATTTCGACCTCTTGAGATCACGAAATCTTCCATATGGCACAGTGAAATCGACCACCCAAGGTAAAACCGGGTGATAGTTTGGGTCTCCCTCACGCCTCCCAGCCAGTCGATTTAATTCCATCAGGTATTGTAAGTTGCTGACTCGACCGTTGACCCAGTCTAGGACCAGAGATTTGAGCTCATCCAGACAATTTTGACAAAACTGTTCACTCACACCACTGTTATGACTCTGATTGTCTTTTGCTGTAACACTTGTTGGCACTCTACTTTCTAATGCATACGACACATCATCCCTGTATTCTCCAAACTTTTCATAATGCGCCAGTGAGACCTTTAGGCGACAGCAGAGCTGCTCATCTATTGCAATGTCAAGTAAGGAGAGTTCGCCACACAATAGCCCTGAGGCATGACATTCACGCATTGCTATGAGTAGTTGGTACAAAATGAACAATATCTTAGCGTGGCTGTTAGCCAGCTTAGCTGGACTGTATGTGACAATGTCATGAACAGTGTACTGTGTGTATGGGAAAACCATGTAAAGAACCTCCTCTGACTCCAACAAGCATTCTACAGGAAGCACATTTGGACACAAACTGTCAGTACTTTGTTTGGGGGCTGAGCTGCTGGATGGGAATGGGCAGTCTTTCTCCTTCTCTTTGGCTGGAGAGAGGGACGGTGACACTCGATCGGTAGAGATAAAGCCGGAGCAAAACAGTTTCTGCAAGGCTTGCCGAACAGCATCTATGGCTAAAACAGGTGTCTGCTCAATCAAATCTGCATATGGTTGCACATGGTTCATGTAAGCTTCATGCCACAGATTTCTGAAAGAAAATGCAGGGGAAAAAAAACCACTATATGTAGGATATTACAAGTAAACACTGATTCACCAAATGCTTATCGCTTGGAAAATACTATAAAAAATGAACAGAACAATAGGTCTCAAGACATCATAAGTATGAAAAATGGATATTATGCAATTTGAAATTTGCTAAAGATTACATTTAACAGTGTTATTAAATTATTACTGTTTTTAAAGAATAAATGGTAACACTTCACAATAATGTTCATTTGTTAACATTAGTTACTGTATTAAGTAACATGAATTAACCATGAGAAATACATTTGTTACGGTATTTGTTAATCTTCGTTAACATTAGTTAATAAAAATACAGCAGTTCATTGTTTGTTCATGTTACTTCACAGTGCATTAACTAATGTTAACAAATACAACTCTTGATTTTAATAATGTATTCGTAAATGTTGAAATTAACATTAACAAAGATTAATAAATGCTGTAGAAGTGCAGTTCATTATTACTTCATGTTAACTAATGTAGTCAACTAATGTTAACTACTGAACCTTATTGTAAAGTGTTACCAAATAACTTTAATTGAGCATTAGATTATGGCAAAGGTAATCTAAACGTAAAAATAGTACAATTGAGCAAAACAAAATAAATATCCAATTCTAATATCAGCAAAAAAAAACTGATGTATATTGTTTGATATATATTGCATGTTTACACATCTCAATAGAAGTTTATATTGAACAGATTGTTTTAATCAACAGAATTAAAAACAACAATTATGCAAGCATATTCTCACAAAAAAATATATAGGAAAGACAGTGTACTGTACCTTAAATTAGACTGGGATACTCCCTGCATCAGAGTCATGAAAGAGTCCTGAGAGAGTCCCTCCCCATGGCAGCCTGGCTCCCTGGCTAATCGGTATCCCAGTTTGCGCTTTCTAAGGCCTTGGATACAAACACGTGTCCAACCAGATGGCAATTTCATCTGAGAGCGCTGGAGAAGAGTGCATATTTCCCCCTCACTAAAGCACTCATATCTTGCACAGCGAGTAACTCTCCTGTTTCTCAGGGCCATTACCCAGCGAGTTGGGACCAGGACCACCAGTTCATTGGGTCGTTGACTGGGTCCAGTCTGCCGCTGATCAATACCCAGGTCCCTCTCCAAGGCTGGCGCCAACCACTCCATGATCTCTTTCAGTTAACCAGACTGTGGCCTTTGTACACCCCTGTAAGAAGCTAAGAAAATGTCAGGAATGACAGGAACCAAAATAAAAAGCACTAAAAGATACTATTAATTTTTATAGACCACATATGCTCATTACATAAAATAATAAAAAATAACTTTATTGGAGACACACGAAAAATGTGTATTATATATCCACTGCAAACTTGAGTAATAATACTAATGTAAACTTTCTTACATAAAGCACTATGTGCAAGTCCAAGGACACAAAATAAATAAGTTACTGTAGATCATCATAGACGATCTTAAAAGTGTAATCTGAAGAATATCATTACCAATTACACTATTTATAGTAGCATAGCCTAATTTATACAGTACCATATTACATTTCAGAAGTAATCCACTCAACACCATATAGCAATAATGTATATTATTAACAAAAATTATTAAATGTAATGCTTATGATGTACAGATGTAAATTACTGTAAAATAAAATAGTGTAAAACACTGTAAAATCTTTAATAATTGTATAATTATTTTATTATACTAATAATGTTATGCAAATAACCATTTAAAATATGTAGTATTTAATAAATGTGGTTGTTCTGTGTCCATATGTTTGCACAGTAGAAGCTTGCAGATCAAATCATCTTCACTCTAGCAACAACTAATGATTTGTCGAGGGCACTGATGTCATCACACAAAATGTCATGCATTACCCCGTGACTGTTCTACCATACTTCAGCAGGATAACTACAATTACAATCATAACATAATCATCTATAACATAATCTACTGGAAATATCGAGCAATAAGATGTAGTACGTTACATAAATTCATCTTTAATTTCTGTAACATTTTCAGTTCCTCTTTAACACTGCCCAGAGGAAAAGGAAATAGTGCACTTCTGTCAGTTCTCGCCTGTAAAGTTACAGATTCAGAGGAGCACTACTCTATACTCGATTAAATCAAAAGGCAACCTGTTTGGCTGAAGTAACTACACAACCGCTACCGTTAAGCAAACATTTGGAAAAGAAGAGATCAGACTATCTAGCTGTTGTTGTTGCTCACCTCTGCACTGTTTGCTGCTTGTCAGCAACTGAGCTCTGGAACAGCTGCCATTACCATGCCAAGTCCCATGTTTGCGGGATGTATAGATTATATTTCCAGTACTTTAAGAACCACCCGCACAATAATTTCCTAAGTAGTCGAGAATATTTTGTTGTCCTCAGAAGCCATAGTGTTGAGTTCAGAGCCTCACGTGACTCTCATCTCTGTGCGTGCGCTCCCAGACCGTGTGATTCTCAACCCGTAGAATTGTGTCATAATAGAAGTCACCGCAATATTACAGGGAAAAAAAAAAATATTAAAAATTGAATTACCATATATACATGGTTTAGATTTATATATAATTTATAGCAACATCATTTTTTTTTGCTTTTTTTTGTTTGAAAGAAATTCTCAACTCAACTCATCTGCTGAAAGCCTATAGGCTATAGCTAATACTTAGTCTTAGTGGAACATAATTCATCTATAAAAATAACAATTGTTAATGAGATTAATAATAGAAAAAATAATTTTAATCTTATTTTTAAATAATTTTAAGTCATCTTGGCTAAGGACCCCTGATCCATGACCATTACTTATTATGACTTAATAAATAATAAAAATAGCCTAGATAAAATATAACCAACCAACCAGGTCAGAGGTTTAACTTCTCAACGAGAAAGAATATAGTCTGCACTAATGAAAATAAAAAAGCAATTATACACAATAACGCAATTAAAATCTCTCTTCAAATAATATATATGATTTATCATTCCTTATTTTTATTATTTTCTTATTATTTCTGTTTTTATATATATTTATAAATCTTTTTAGAGTCTGCATGCTCCTTATGTCCCTAAATCCGTTTTTGGTGCTGTCATTCTCTTAGTATGCAGTGGCCCTTTAAGATCTCCAAAAGAGACCAAATCTTTAGATCATTTTCATATTTGTGCAGCGCTGTTACAGTTTCAAGAGATGGCACATTATCTTTCTCACTGCAGTTGGCTCTCGAAATAATTCTGCTTGTGTTTCATGAATAAGGCCAATTGTTTTATCAGTGACGTAGAAAACAGTAAATTTAAATTTAAAAACAAGCAATTTTTGACTTTGATGCAATCAGTGAGACAAACATAGGCCTAGTGTTAATGAGACACAGACTGTTATTATCACTTTAGTACTGATGTGACATTTTGTCTATTTTGAGAAATATTTTCATACAGTGAATTAAATGTGCAATTCATTCCACCCCCTTCTCAAAATAAATATCACTTCCTCGAAACTTGTTCTTGTAGAAACTTGTTTCCACCACAGAGCCAGTGTTTGTCATTCATGCTCATGGGCGCCCCCTAGCATTACTCATTTTTGGTGTCTTAATAATCTGACAAATATGACATTTCAGGTCACAGAGTCTATGAGGTGAAGCGTTCAAAATGTGCAGTGTTCGGCGCACAAGAGCTGGGAACACTGGGATCGAGAACTGGAAGATCTTATTATTAGTTGTATCCACAAACAGCATAGTATTTTGCAATTTACTGAGCAGCTAATGCAAAATACATGCTATGCCTCTAATGCATGACTATCAAGGCGATTTTACGCTGAACCTTCCCGGATAAACCTGTTGCCTATAGAAATCCACTAGAGGGCGTCCTGCGATTGTTTCTGTTGTGGATCAAGCCTTATAACTGACCGTGAGTTGTTATAATGATGAAAATAGTTGCAGCCTCTACAGTCTTCATTTTCAGTTTTGCAACTACAGATTTTCTTAGGCTAAACGAATTGAAACTCTTAGACATTATGGCATGTCGGGCATAATTGTCACATGGGAAATTTGTCACAGTAACATCCCAGTAATCATAAGGTTTTTAGTCAAAAGTCGAATCACACAAACGTGTTTTCTTTAGTAGTGGTTTTCGAAACACTCCTAAACTAGAATTTTATAACAATTCTGTCTTCTAATCTACAATTTCAGTATCATATTTTATAGCTGGCATATTTTAGCTGTAGGGTAATAAGTGATAAACCCACCACACAATAAAACCCACTGGCAACCATTCAAATAACTATTTTTATATGTTAGCCATTAGCAAGATGTCACATATTATTTAAACATGTTAAATCCAATTTAATGTTACATAGCTGTTGGATATTTTCAGTTACTTTTCACATTTTTAATTTCAGTGATGTTTTAATTCAGCTATAAAGCCTATAATAAGCTGTTTAATGGCAGGTTGAATTGAAAAAAAAACAAAAAAAAAAACATTAATGAACATCCAACTAAACATTTGACTACATCATTCATTCTAAAACAATGCAGCACAACTGAATAAAACTTTTTTGTACCATTTTTGTTAATGGTACATTTGACAAAGCTGTTAATTTAGCTTCTAAACAAGCACAAGTCTGTAACCGTGTTAAATAACATCCACTTTTCTTCTAAATCTCATCAGCCCAGAAACAGCAGCTGGTTCCCTAGAGTATCATCAAGTTCTAAAGATAAGAATATGATTTCAAATCTGGCTGCGTGCAGAAGTCTGTAATAATAATTGCTTTTTCTCTCTCACTCTCCCTGTCCCTCACTCACTCTCTCTCTCACTCCACCCCATAGAGCAGGTTAAAAGGACGTGTCCAACTGTGTTAAACTTACTTTATATGTACAAACTGTCTTTATTTTGAGATGTTCCCAACTCTAAAATCCATATGGAACTTGAAGAATGGGATAGTTCTTTTCTTCACTCCTTTGATTCTTCTTCCACTTCCAGTGGTCATCAACACAAGGGTATGTAAATTAAACTTTTAACTGAATTGAACAAAATTTGGGCAATTCTTTAATTCAGTGCTGAGTGCTTAAACTTATCTAATTACGTCTATTGTGTAGATTCTGCAAGCTTTTGTCTGAGGTCATGCACCTGTCAAACGCTGTAGTGACATAAATGAAAATATTTTCTGTTTAGTACATGGGGACTACATTTGTACCCTGAGGCCTCCATGTACAATAATTCATTGTGCCTCAAAATTGTTTTTTTAACCCTTTGTCATTGTGTATGTTCAAGCGTGGGAACACATAGTAAGTCTAAATTCCTGACTAAGTCAATGTGTTGTGATCATGACCCTCATGTGCATATTTGAGACCGTACCCATATCAACTGCTCTCATTGATAGTTAGATTAACAAATGTCAACCTCTCAAAAATGAATTTCTTTGATGAATTTATTTCATTGACTAATTTATTCATCCTCTGCTTTGCCAGGCCCATTGATCCAGTTTCAAAGACCATATTTAACATATTTAAAAAGGCAATAAAATTACAGTGGGGTCCAAAAGCCTGAGACCACATAAAAAATCTGGGATTCATCACTTGGAAGAAAACCCCCAAAATTTTTAGATTTTGAAAATGTTTTAACAAAGAAACGTTATGATATAAAATAATAAACAAAACAAAGATCACATCACTCTTTGTAGGTTACTAATCAAATAAGTAAATGTGTGATGTTGATCATGAGAACTTCTACAACACAAGATGGTCTTTAGATGATTCTCAAATCATGCCGGTCAACAAGAGTGCTGTTGTCATTAAAGCGCAAGATAGACATACCAAATTCTAAGACATTCTGAATAAATTTGAATTTGAATTTTTTTTTTTTACTTTTTTAATCAGATTATGTTGCTGATTTGTAATAACATAACATACCATATAGCATGGCATAGCATTACATAAAAATAACATTAAATGCACTCAAATAGTAAAGTATGACTTTCAGACGTTTGGACCCCATTATAATAGGTGCCTATCTACAATGTGTGTAGAACCACAGTAGCTTGTAGTTTTAAAAGAGCATGTTTCCATCTTCCAGGAGGCCAGCTGTGCCTATGTAATCATACTGATGGCAGTATACTGGTGTACTGAGGCTCTTCCTTTAGCCGTCACATCACTGCTACCTGCTGTCCTCTTCCCCATGCTTGGCATCATGCAGTCCAAAATGGTAAGTTGTTTAAAGGGTTAGTTCACCCAGAAAGGAAAATTACCCCATGATTTACTCACCCTCAAGCCATCCTAGGTGTATATGACTTTCTTCTTTTAGTCAAACACAATCTGAGTTATATTATAAAATATTCTGGATCTTCCAAGCGTTATAATGGGAGTGAATAGTAACTGAGATTTTGAAGGCCTAAAAAGCACATACATCCATCATTAAAGTAATCTATATGGCTCCAGGGGGTTAATAAAGGCCTTCTGAAGCAAAGCGATAGGTTTGTGTAAGAAAAATATCCATATTTATAACTTCATAGAGTATAATCACTAGCTTCCGGTAACATCTGTCCGCGCGTTCACGGGAGAGTTGAGTTCCGGCATATGATGTACGTAGTAGCGTAAGCTTAGGTGAGAGTAGATACCTCTCGCGGTTCACACAAATAGGGCTTGGCAACAAACTCGAGCTCCTCTGATATTTCTATTTAAAATTTCTCATTTTAGACTTCTAATTCATGACCAGTGTTTGTTTTGCTCTATCTTCTGTGTTCGTCAATACATCATGCGTCAGGTCAAAGTTCACTCTTCCGCTGGAATTGAATCACGTATGGAAGCCAGTGATTCTAGTTTATAAAGTTATAAATATGGATATTTTTCTTACAAAAATGCATTGCTTCACTTCAGAAGGCATTTATTAACCCCTGGAGTCAAATGGATTACTTTTGTGATGGATGGATGTGCTTTTTTGGGCTTCAAAATCTCGGTTAATATTCACTCCCATTATAAAGCTTTGAAGAGCCAGAATATTTTTTATTATAACTATGATTGTGTTTGACTGAAAGAAGAAAGTCATATACACCTTGGATGGCTTGAGGGTGAGTAAAATTATGGGATGATTTTCATTTTTGTGTGAACTATCCCTTTAAGTGTTTCCTGTTAAGAAAAGTATAAATGAAGAGAAGAACAGCCTGAAAGCACACATCAAAAAGCTAAAGCATTGATGTTGTTCTCTAGGTGTGTATGCAGTACCTGAAGGACACTAACATGCTGTTTGTGGGTGGACTGCTGGTCGCTGTGGCAGTTGAACACTGGAACCTCCACAAACGTATCGCCCTGAGAGTGCTGCTCATTGTTGGGGTGCGCCCAGCGCTGTAGGTTAAACCCTGTACTGGGTACAGTAATTGGTAGATTGTTAAATCCAATCTGTATTCATGTAGATTTCACTCTTGTATTCACATTCACATTCACATTCTGACTGCTTCCTCTGAATTAATACAGCCTGATGCTAGGTTTCATGGGGGTGACAGCTTTCCTCTCCATGTGGATCAGTAACACAGCTACCACGGCCATGATGGTCCCCATAGTGCAGGCTGTGCTGGAACAGCTGAACAAACAGGAGACAGAGCCTTCACAGATGACCTGCAGTGAGGAGCGGCCCCAGGCCCCTGAGGCGGAGTACAAACAGACGGCAAAAGACAGAGACAGAGAAGGTCAGGCGAAGAATAAGATGTAGTACATACACTACCGTTCAAAAGTTTGTGGTCAGTAAGTATTTTGAAAGAAATTTGTACTTTTATTCAGCAAGAATGGATTAAACTGATCAAAAGTGACACTTCAGATGCAAAAGCCTCTAAGTGCCGTCTGAAATTTTCTTCTAAAATGAGCACTTTTATCAAGCTTGTATGTTCAGTAAGGTACTTTTCATTGCCATTAAAGTGAAATAACTGAACATAAACATACAAGCTTGATAAAAATGCTCATTTTAGAAGAAAATTTCAGATGGCGCTTAGAGGCTTTTGCATCTGAAGTCTTCGTTATAACCTAATGATACAAAAAATTTCTGAATGACATTTTAAATTTAAGTAAAATAGAAAACAGTTATTTTAAATTGTAGTAATATTTCACAATATAACTATTTTTAATGCGCCTTGGTGAGCATAAGAGACTTCTTTCAAAACATTAAAAAGTCTTACCAATACCAAACTTTTGACAGCTAATTTCAAGACAAAAGCGATAGCTCATCCAAAAATAAACATTCTAAGTATATTCCCTATTTCTTAGTGGTGCTACGCATTTTGGATGTCTCAGCAGAGGCCAAGCAAAAGGAGTCAGCAGAAAAGCGGCTCATGGCTAAATGCATGACTCTGTGTGTGTGCTATGCTGCCAGCATTGGGGGAACTGCCACACTCACAGGCACTGGACCTAACCTAGTACTTAAGGGTCAGATGAACCAGTGAGTATTAACCCTACACGCTAAAAAATGCTGTGTTAAAAACAACCCAAGTTGGGTTGAAAATGGACAAATCCAGCAATTGGGTTGTTTTAACCCAGCGGTTATTTAAATATTTACCCAACCTGCTGGGTAGTTTTATTTAACTCAACAATTGTTTAAAAATAATTGTATTACTTGCTTAAAATGAACCCAAAGTATGTTGAAAATGAAAATGTATTAATATGTTTAATAAATGAAAATGTATTAATAAGTTTAATGAATGCAATACAATACAATAAACATTTATTAAATTGCTTATTAATAAATGTTCACCTTTTGATTATTATTGTTGCCTGTTGTAATTATGTGTCTGATTTTTAATTTCCACCTATTTTGGGTAAATTTTTAGCCAGTCATATAGTAATTTTTAAACAAAAGTTGGGTTAAATAAAATTGCCCAGCACGTTGGGCAAACATTTAAAGGGTTAGTTCACCCAAAAATGAAAATTCTGTCATTTATTACTCACCCTCATGTCGTTCTACACCTGTAAAACCTTCGTTAATCTTCGGAACGCAAATTAAGATATTTTTGTTGAAATCCGATGGCTCTGTGAGGCCTGCATAGGGAGCAATGACATTTCCTCTCTCAAGATCCATAAAGGTACTAAAAACATATTTAAATCAGTTCATGTGAGTACAGTGGTTCAATATTAATATTATAAAGCGACGAGAATATTTTTGGTGCGCCAAAAAAAACTAAATAACGACTTACATTATGCTTCAGAGCATAATGAATCAGCGTGTCGAATCAGCGGTTCGGAGCGCCAAAGTCACGTGATTTCAGCAGTTTGACACGCAATCCAAATCATGAATCGACACAGAAGAATCATAACGCTCCGAAGCTTCCTGAAGCAGTGTATTGAAATCGGCCATCACTAAATAAGTCGTTATTTTGTTTTTTTGGCGCACCAAAAATATTCTCGTCGCTTTATAATATTAATATTGAACCACTGTTCTCACATGAACTGATTTAAGTATGTTTGTAGTACATTCATGGATCTTGAGAGAGGAAATGTCATTGCTGGCTATGGAGGCCTCACTGAGCCATCGGATTTCAACAAAAATATCTTAATTTGTGTTCCGAAGATTAACAAAGGTCTTACGGGTGTAGAACAGCATGAGGGTGAGTAATAAATGACATTATTTTCATTTTTGGGTGAACTAACCCTTTAACCCAACCGCTGGGTTTGTCCATTTTCGACCCAACTTTGGGTTGTTTTTAACCTAGCATTTTTTAGAGTGTATGATAAAAAAATAAATACTTTACTTCTACAATTTCAACTGAACTCTTTGCTTTATTTTCCTCCAGATTATTTCCTGAGAATGGTGATGTCATCAACTTCGCCTCATGGTTTGGGTTTGCGTTCCCCAACATGATCATAATGCTGATGATAGCTTGGCTCTATCTTCAGTTCATTTTCATGGGATTCAAGTATGATATATAATCACTTTGGTAGAATTCACCTTTGCTTTTTCCATTCCTTTCATGAAGCACTTTGTTCATGTCTCCAGCATTAAGAAGACATGGGGATGTGGAGCGGTAAAATCCGAGAAGGAAATAGCCGCCTACAACGTGATCCGGGAGCAGCATCTTCTGCTGGGACCGATGTGTTTTGGTGAACTCAGCGTTCTGGCTCTCTTCAGTTTGCTTGTGGCGCTGTGGTTTACTCGAGATCCTGGATTTGTGGCAGGCTGGGCAACACACACCTTCAACACTGAAGCAGAGTATGATTTAGTCTTAGATCAGTGAATTTATTGCAAAGCTGCAATTTATTGAAGTCACTAACCATGATTGATACCAATCAAGTCATTACCAAAGCCACTTATCATAGATAAATATTATATATATTTATGATAAATGGTATATTATATATTATACAGTATCTCACAGAAGTGAGTACACCCCTCACACACCTCAGTGACAACACTGAAAAAATTACACTTTGCTACAATGTAAAGTAGTGAGTGTACAGCTTGTATAACAGTGTAAATTTGCTGTCCCCTCAAAATAACTCAACACACAGCCATTAATGTCTAAACCACTGGCCACAAAAGTGAGTACACCTCTAAGTGAAAATGTCCAAATTGGGCCCAAAGTGTCAATATTTTGTGTGGCCACCATTATTTTCCAGCACTGCCTTAAGCCTCTTGGGCATGGAGTTCACCAGAGCTTCACAGGTTGCCACTGGAGTCCTCTTCCACTCCTCCATGACGACATCACGGAGCTGGTGGATGTTAGAGACCTTACGCTCTTCCACCTTCCATTTGAGGATGCCCCACACATGCTCAATAGGGTTTAGGTCTGGAGGCATGCTTGGGCAGTCCATCACCTTTACCCTCAGCTTCTTTAGCAAGACAGTGGTCGTCTTGGAGGTGTGTTTGGGGTCGTTATCATGTTGGATTACTGCCCTGCGGCCCAGTTTCCAAAGGGAGGGGATCATGCTCTGCTCATTCATGGTTCCCTCAATGAACTGTAGCTCCCCAGTTCCAGCAGCACTCATGCAGCCCCAGACCATGACACTCCCACCACCATGCTTGACTGTAGGCAAGACACACTTGTCTTTGTACTCCTCACCTGGTTGCCACCACACACGCTTGACACCATCTGAACCAGATAAGTTTATCTTGGTCTCATCAGACAACAGGACATGGTTCCAGTAATCCATGTCCTTAGTCTGCTTGTCTTCAGCAAACTGTTTGCGGGCTTTCTTGTGCATTATCTTTAGAAGAGGCTTCCTTCTGGGACGACAGCCATGCAGACCAATTTGATGCAGTGTGCGGCGTATGGCCTGAGCACTGACAGGCTGACCCCCCACCCCTTCAACCTCTGCAGCAATGCTGGCAGCTCTCATACGTCTATTTCCCAAACACAACCTCTGGATATGACGCTGAGCACGTGCACTCAACTTCTTTGGTCGACCATGGCGAGGCCTGTTCTGAGTGGAACCCTTCCTGTTAAACCGCTGTATGGTCTTAGCCACCGTGCTGCAGCTCAGTTTCAGGGTCTTGGCAAACTTCTTATAGCCTACGTCACCTTTATGTAGAGCAACAGTTCTTTTTTTCAGATCCTCAGAGAGTTCTTTGCCATGAGGTGTCATGTTGAACTTCCAGTGACCAGTATGAGAAAGTGAGAGCGATAACACCAAATTTAACACACCTGCTCCCCATTCACACCTGAGACCTTGTAACACTAACGAGTCACATGACAACGGGGAGAGAAAATGGCTAATTGGACCCAATTTGGACATTTTCACTTAGGGGTGTACTCACTTTTGTGGCCACTACTTTATATTGAAGCAAAGTGTAATTTCTTCAGTGTTGTCACATGACAAGATATAATAAAATATTTACAAAAATGTGAGGGGTTTACTCACTTCTGTGAGATACTGTATATATTATATTAAAAATATATTTAGTTATTCATATTGGAATGATAATATTACTTTTTGGTGTTTAATATTCCATACATTTAGATATGTGACAGATGCTACAGTTGCGGTCTTCATTGCCATGTTGCTCTTCATTCTTCCATCAAAACCACCGCGGCTTTGCTTCTGGTCATCAACTGATTCTGAAACAGGTAGAAAGAATTTTACACAACAAAAAGGTCTACATTTAAAACTCTGGAGCTTATCAGTTCTATATGTTGGACGGCTGATAGTATTGATAATGGTTGCTACACTGTAAAAAAAAATATTTTCCTGATTTGTTATCACAACATGTTTTCTTTTGTCAAATCAACTTAGATAATTAATATGGTTCAGATAACATCATATTTTCTGTTGATTAAACCAATCGTCTTCATTGGATTAACTCAAAATTTTAATTTCAATGAACTTTTCAGGCAACCAGGTAACTTACCTTTTTAAGTTAAACCAACAATTCTTTTTTATAGTGTATGACTCTCTGCAATCTATCTATCTATCTATCTATCTATCTATCTATCTATCTATCTATCTATCTATCTATCTATCTATCTATCTATCTGTCTGTTTGTCTATCTGTCTTCATTCATTCACAGAGCCTCAGCTCTCTTCTGCACCCCTGCTCACCTGGAAAGTAGCTCAAAAGAAGTTACCCTGGAACATAGTTTTGCTTCTAGGTGGAGGATTTGCCCTGGCCAAAGGTAGCGAGGTGAGAGTTTTTTGCACTCAATGAAAAAGAAAAGTCTATGCTTTAAAACAATAATTATTGTGTTTCTCCAAACCGCTGTCAAGATATAATCATTTAAATGGTGGCTGTCATAAAACTTGCCTCTAAACATTAGCAAACATTTTTTCAGAATTCTTTTGACAGGATATTTATTAAAACACATAATAATTAAGACATTAATAACAGGATAAATAAAAACATAATGTGTTTATAATATAGAGCATATATGTGAGCAGGGACCACAAAACCAGTCATAAGGGTCAATTTTTTTTAAATAAATAAGCTGAATAAATATGCTGAATCAATAAGCTTCATTGGTGTATGGTTTGTTAGGATAGGACAATATTTGGCCGAGATACAACTATTTGAAAATCTGGAATCTGAGGGTGCAAAAAAATTTTAATATTGAGAAAATTGCTTTTAAAGTTGTCCAAATGAAGTCCTTAGCAATGCATATCCACTCACATGAAAGAAAAATCGATAATTTTGACCCATAAAATGTGTTGTTGGCTATTGCTACAAATATACCCGTGCGACTTACGACTGGTTTTGTTGCCCAGGGTTACATATTTAACAGTGTGGAAAAATGTTGTTGACAAAAAAGGTTTGTTGTCAATAGCGTAGCAAAGTATGAAGCATGGCTCACACACACTTTTAAAAATAAAGGTTCTAAATGGGGGTTTTCACAGTGATGCCATAGAAGAATTTTGAAGCTCCCCAAAAAACCTTTCAGTGAACAGTTCTTAAAAGAACTTTTTTTTTTCTTAGTGTGCAGAACATTTTAAAAATCTAACCTTTTTCCACTATAAATAACCTTTTGTGCGACGGAAAGTTTCCATTTATGTTAAAGGTTCTTCATGGAACCATAGATGCCAATGAAGAACCTTTATTTTTAAGAGTGCAGAGATCACTTTCCAACAAAGCAGCTTTATGTGACCAACTTGATCCCAATGCAAAATCTGTGTGGGGAAATATTTTGCCCTCACGCTCCAAATTGTGTGAATTCCTATTGAAATTACTAGATGATTTTGAAAACAAATTTCACCAAGCAACGATAAATTTGACCACACCTTTAGGTCTCATATTGATAGCGCACATCACATGTCCAAAACCTCATACTTTACTCTGATAATAAAAAACATGACTAATTAGCTTGAGTATACAGATGTGTTGATCAACATTATGATTAAAATAATGAATAACTTCCATATTTTTGACCTGCATCTGACCTCATATATCTCTTTTGTAACTCAGGAGTCAGGTCTATCCAGATGGATGGGAAACCAGTTAACTCCCCTACACAGTATCCCTCCCTGGGCCATTGTTATCATCCTGTGCCTCTTGATTGCCGTTTTCACTGAATGCACCAGCAATGTGGCCACAGCAACCCTTTTCCTCCCTGTTCTTGCTTCTATGGTAAGAATTTATTGTAAAATCAGGAGCACAATTGAAAGCCTTAGGAAGGTATTCTCATACTTATCAGGGAATAGGTGCTGGAAAAGCCTTCAATGCATGAGGAAATGACATACACACACAAACATTGTATATGTATATTACATACATATATAATGTGATAATCATATCTGTACACTTATTTTTTATCCCCAAAAGGGGCAGGTGCTCAAATTCTTGAAATAAAATCAGCCGGGAAGTTGTATTGCTCACCAGTTGTGCAATACTTCAATGAAACGGCAGCCTCCGTGCAGACATGACTCACTAATCTCTAAGAATTACAGCCCAATTACAGACACTTTGTGACAAGCTTAGGAAACACGCACTTAGATCAGAGACACACGAGTCAGCGCTGTCCAGAATTGAATCTTGTTTTCTGCTTAATATGTCAGACATTTCTGATTGTGTTTTGCAGTCTCAATCTGTTGGAATCAACCCTCTGTACGTCATGGTGCCATGCACACTCAGCGCTTCATTCGCGTTCATGTTACCTGTGGCAACTCCTCCAAATGCTATAGTCTTTTCCTACGGATATCTCAAGGTTTCAGACATGGTGAGTTTCAAAATAAGTTTTATTCCAGACAAAAAATAATAGCATTCCCTGGTTTGCTCAGGTCAAGTGCCACTTTCAGCTCATTTTCATATTCAAAAGCTCATCATAACAAAAAGGAACTAAATTTAAAGGATCAGATGTCAGACATCAAATGTAGTTACTTCAGTGATGTAGCATTGTTAAAACAAATGTGACCCCATATATAGACAAACCATAAGTTGTTTTACCACTTCTAAAAGATTTTCCTTCCCAGCTGCTCCAGTGACCAATAGACCCACTCAGTGACATTTAACTTTTTCTTTTTCTCAGGCAAAAACTGGCATGATGATGAATGTTATAGGGATTTTATGCATCACCTTAGCCATCAACACCTGGGGCAAGGCAATGTTCAACCTAGGTTCTTTCCCTGCATGGGCCAACCAAACAGTAATATGATGGACAGTACGAGGCCAAATGCAAACCAGCAAGCTGCTCGTTTTCTTCCCATTATTCTCACAAACTTCATGGATCAAAGCTGTTGCACAGAGAAACTGGAATCTGCCATGTCTTGCAGGATTATTTTGCACATTCATAACCTCTTTCACTTAAGGCCTGACTAACTAAGCAGCAACATATGCCATGTTCAAATATTTGGGGTCAGTAATACGTTTTGAAAGAAGTCTCTTATAAACTGCATTTATTTGATTAAAAATACAATAAGAACAAATATATTGAGAAATATTATTATAAATCAAAATAATTTAGTTTTCTATTTGAAAATATCTTGTAATGTTTTTTTTTGTGTGTGTGTGATGGGAAAGGTGATTTTTTAGCAGTAGTATGAGATCATCACATTTTGAGTAAAAGTTCATCTAACAAATATATAGTGACTCAAAATAAGAAAGCAGAGAACATTCAAGAAGTGGAACCAATTATTTTATACATTTATATATTTTCAAGCATGTCTTTCACACATTGTTTAGATGACATGCTAATCTGTCAATCTGACAAGCAATCCTTTCCTTAGCTAAATAATCAACCAGCATAGTTAATAATAATTATAATTCACTATTTGAATTTCTCTGGGACAAATGTGCCTGAAATATGAAAGCCTCACCTATAACTGCCTTAAATCTCAGGGCACTGAACTAGAAAAACACATTGGGCAATTTCCTATATTAAATGAAGCAAATACCTCATGATTTTGACACATCATAGTTCATAACAGGTGTACTGAATATTTTTTGAACATTTATAAATTTGTGCAACCAGACTATTAAAATCTCTCTGTGTTGTTGTTATTTAACAGCGTTTACAGTATGTAAATATGCAACTTCAATACTGTGTGTACATCTATGGTTCTTCAACATTTTATAATTCCACTGAATTCACCAATCAGTGATTACTGTACCTATTGGATCAAAATGACTTGAATATTTGTTAAATTAAAACACCGCACAATTGTAAAGCATATGGCCTTAGTGTGAATGAGGGATGGTCTTCCAGAGTTTAATGCACCTAAAACTGTGTCTTCAAGTGTGATGTGTGAGTTCAATGATACACTGTATCTCATTTTGTTTGAATACTGCAATGCTTACTGAATCTTTCTTTTAGGAATTTTGGTGAAATTATAAGAATAAATAAATCTGTTTATGAAAATAAAGCACTTATAGGGCATGACTGTAAAGGGAATTTGTTTTGTCCTCAAACTGCTGTTCTGTTGTGTTAAAGAGATAAATCTGAATAAAACCATATCTTTCCCTACAACGTTATGCTTGTTGTTGATCCTAAATGACACATTCCTTTCAATGTCTTATGTACTTATATGCTTCTGGTAACATCTCAAAGGAATAAAATGTGAAATTTAGCATTGATATATTCCTTTATATCACAATGGCATATTATATATATATATATATATATAAACTGACACCAGCTGTGGTTTTAAATAATTATAATAATGCAACNATGTACTTATATGCTTCTGGTAACATCTCAAAGGAATAAAATGTGAAATTTAGCATTGATATATTCCTTTATATCACAATGGCATATTATATATATATATATATATAAACTGACACCAGCTGTGGTTTTAAATAATTATAATAATGCAACTTAAACTTTTTACACAAAGGACACTAAAAGAACGACTTTCATTAAGTTCAAGAAGTTTCATTGAGTTCAAAGTGATCCCGCCAGTACAAATTAAATGTGAAGCAAAAACTATTTGGGGAAAAGGCATGGCACAGAAGTAATGACAGCACTGACAGTGTTCTATAAACACTGAGTCCTATAAAATAGCTCAGCTGACTCTCTCATGCGAGCAGAACCAGAAATGCTCTTTGTCACTTAAAAATAAAGTGCCAGTCTGTAATATAGAAAGAAAGAAAACAGATTTTTCCCAAAAGTGTAAAGTCAAATCCTTAGTGTTTCAACTTGCCTGGAGCACAAAAAAGGCAGTTTTCTACATGACGGATCAGTTCAAGATATAAAACTGAGACTGACAATTCAATATATTTTGTTCTGCTTAAGTTCGTCAAACACAGAACGTTAGCATATGGTTACTTTTAACAATGAATGAATGAATAAATAAATAATTCTAAGGACGTTCTCTGTAGATTTAATCAAAAACTAACCTTGTCAGAATGTTACAGGGAGTTTTTAGTGACAACCTAAAGAGAACGTAAACAGAACGTTCTCTAATAGTTATTTTTTACATTCACAGAACTAAAAATTGGTAGCTGGGCTGAGCCTTTCTTTGAGAAGAAAGCGTGGGAAAGTTCTGGTCTCAAGCAGCAACACAATGTAATTAATGTCAACAGAAAGCAGGGGCTTCCACACAAAAAGAGTGAAAAGCGGTTAAAACAGTTTGGTTGTTTGGTTGTGACTGTGACTCTCAATCAAAATCTCTAATGTCAAGCTAAATCCTAAAGGGAGACAGCTCTGCACCACTGCAAATCCACCTGATGATTTCACAAACCTGCCAAGGTCAGAAGCACTGGATTAATGATAGCTCATGGTCTTGTGGAGACAAAAGACTAGACTTCACAACCATGTGTTTATAGTCTCCATGCAGCCAGCGGCCACACTGCAACCCCATAGAGCATAATAATCCTCATTTGCTAAGGTATGACCAGGTTGAATCTCTTGCAATTGTTGCAATAACTACAGAGGAATGTTGCAATTTTGGCCAGGCTTAGATCGTATGCATGTGGCCAGAAAGAGGGAAGTGTGCCAAACAAAGAAATCCTTTTTAAATATAACACAGTCACATACACACAAAAATCTTTGGCATAAAACAAAGCGATAAAATTGAATTACAGAAGTCAGCCTTTCACCACAGAATGCCTTTTTTCTATTTAAGAAATTAAATTGTTATAGGACTAACAAGTAAGCAGCTAACAAGCGGTTGGGTGTGCAGTGACACTGTGATCACTATGATCTTAGATCTTTGAGGGAAGGAACAGATATAATTACAGTGCCTTTTTCTGCTTTTCGGCATCTCCAACACCCACTCATTATCCATCTGATCCAAAAGCGCATATACCTCAGCCTCCAATTTGGCTGTATACATATGCGAGCCCAAAAAAATAGTAAGCATAAAATTCATTTTTTGCTTGGATGTTATTCTTGTCTAAGACCTTTTGTTGAACTAAGTGAATACGGCTAACTCTTTACTTATATGTTGGATAAAAGGCTAATTCATTTTAAGTAGCCTGTATTAATGACACAATGAAGTATGCTACTTTTGGGGAGAGCGGGAAGTTTTCTCTAGCAAAACCTTTATTTTTCCTTTTGGTCAAGAACTAAATGTAGGCAAGGTAGGAGCTTATATAGAACATAAATAGGTTAACCCTAAGAAATATTCATTGGATTAAAAATTGTAGCCAATTTATTGTAATATTAGGACAAATAGCTCCACCAAATGGCGACACTAGGAACTAGTACCCATAAACTACACTGTGAGGATAGCGTTCAAAATGTCATGGGTTTCAGTACTTTACTACATATGAAAGCTACAGCAAGCAGTTGATGTGTGGACTGTCCCAAAATAGAGGTTATCTGGCTTCTGGAAAATTTAGGAAAGTCTTGAGGGTCACATTTGCTATTATATAATACAAACTATTATAAAAGTAAATGTTTCTATTTACACGATTAAGACGTGTATAAGATATGTGCTCTTTCTCACTAACATCTGAAGCTCTATCCATTTCTTGAGTGACTGTGTTTGTGTGTTTCAGTATTTCTGTGCGTGTTGAAATAAGCAAAAGAAGTGGTTCCTATCATACAAAACTGAGTGCTAGAAAAGCCTTTTCCCACTTCAAACCTTACGATAGGCATTCTTTTGGACGATAAACAATTAATAAAACCACTAGTTTAAAAACTCACATAGTATTGTATGTAATAAGTGCGGAGTTATCCTCTCAAACAGCTTTGCCACACAGTGTCCGAACTTTCAAAGTATTTTGGTGCCTTCATGTGCTATCGGAATGATCGTAAATACTAGTTTCTTAGTTACAGAGAGGTGGGAAGTATGAAATTGCCAATAGCACATTAAGGCAGAATTAATAATTCAAGATCGATCCGCCCCTCTCACACGTGAGCTGGAGTGGATTATGTGACTCATTTATTGTGACCAGGAATGAAAAGTTACGGTACGGTTGAACTTTATATCCAGCACTACAGAGATAAGAAGTGAACAATCATCTGAACGGCTTGTTCTCACTGCACGTGTTTCAGGTTTCTGTGAATCAGCCATTCAATTATTTTCAAGATGAACAAAGCAGAAAATACATCCACGTGCCAAAGGTGCTCGAGATGTTTTAGAAGTTTTTTACCTGTCGACTTCACAAGAGAAATTGTTAACTTGAGCTCTCTAGCTCTGCCCGTGGTAAGTGTATTGTTTATTTTAACTCTAAATCACTTTTAACTCCAACGTAATGTTTTAATCGATTAACTGATTAATGTTATCATCATTTTATCTGTATTTTTATTTTTATTTTATTTTAACCAGTATTTTATTTGTACAGTACATCAATTTGTCACCTTTAAAGGTGAAGTGACATTTTTGTGACCCCAGCGGAAGCAAACGGAATTGCAAAGTAGAGCTGTTATGTAAACCTTACGTTCTTTCTCCTCAGAGAAAAAAAACGATTTTTGTCCAATCAGATGCCCTCTGGTGTCCAGCGTCCTACTAACTAGGCCTACCTGCAACCAAACAGAAAATAGATAATAAAGAAAGAAAGAAATAGAAAAACTGCTTTTTTGAAAACCCATAAAAAAATTCCTGAGGGAACCTATTGCCAATTTCTGGTTTGGTGCACAAATTTATGCCTCATTATTGCTCCAAGGCAAGCCAAAAGAAGCAGTGTCATCATTTTTGAGGGAAAAAAGCTTTATATAAATCATTCTTCTAGCATCAAAGAAATGACACAAATCACCTTTATTAATAGCCATGTTACCCATTAGACTGTCTCTGTGCTTTCTTATAGTTTTTGTCCTATCTTTTCGACTATTTAATCATTTTTGTAAGCACTGTGTTTTGTGGACACCTTGGAAAGATAGAGCTTGATGGTGTGACTCTTGCCGTAGCTGTGAGTTTTATATATTTATCTCCTCTTAAAATGTGCATAATGTAATATTGTAGATGTAATAAGAGATTAATTGCAATAAAGATCACTGTATTCTCACCAACAGGCCATCGGTGTTATGGGTATTTGTACTGGCTATGGCTTGACCGCAGCATGTGACACACTTATTTCTCAGGTAGAGGCTGCAGTGCATTACTCTGTTCACACAAACAAATACAACAACGTTTTATGTCTCTTACACTGTCGCTTTGTCTTTGCAGGCTTATGGAGCTGGTAACTTGCTTCAAGTTGGTGTTATAACTCAGAGAGCAATTTTAATTCTGCTACTCGCATGTTTGCCATGCTGTGCCCTTCTAATCAATACAGAGTCAATATTACTGGTTGTGGGGCAAAGCCCAGAGGTTGCCAGGTGAGCACTATACAAGACTGTCGTTATGCAATACTAGTAACATCCTCAAGTAATAGCTTTATGGAACATTTTTGTGTGCTTAACTGGAATTAGTTAATGATATTATCATTAACTTTATTCTGTTTCAGAGTATCTCAGCAGTATGTGAACATATTTTTGCCTGGTCTTCCGGTATGTTTTCAATGTAACACACACTCTTTATTTTTCACATCTCAAATCTGCTGAATGCCAAAACAAGGTATTTTGCACCACTTTTGGTCTAATGGTTGTTATTCTATAGACTCTTTGACTAAAATACAAACATTTTATGACCAGGTACATCATTTAAAGTATTTGGGGCTCTCAGAGAAGTAATACTTTGTTATTTTTGTCTCAAAGGCTGCATTTATGTTCATTATTGAAGCGAAATATCTGCAGAATCAGGTAGGAGAAAAACATTAAACAGTAATGCTCTGAGAAAGCATGAATGTAAAACTTAATAAAAATCTCACATTTCAGGGAATAATTTGGCCCCTGGTCATTACTGGAATAGTGGCAAATGTCCTAAATGCTTTAATCAACTATATCCTCCTCTTTGTCCTGGACATGGGTGTTCCGTGAGTTTCCATAACATTTGCTTTTAAACTACAGGAGAGAAAGTAACATGGAAATCAAAGACAAGATAGCTTACTGACCATGTCTATTTCATCTGCAGAGGATCAGCAGCTGCTAATACCATCTCTCAGTACAGTTTGGCGATCATATTGTTTATCTACATCCGATGCAAAGGTCTTCATAAGGACACTTGGGCTGGTCAGTTCAAAATCTGTTATTATATGTTATAATATCATGCAACAGCCATTACCAAGTTGAGGGATAGATATTAAAGCACTTCTTTGTGGTCATATAGGTTGGTCGATGGACTGTTTGCAGGAGTGGGACTCATTCATCCATCTGGCCATTCCATGTATGCTCATGTTGTGTGCGGAGTGGTGGACTTACGAGATTGGAGGGCTGCTCTCAGGTTAGAGTGCATGCTTGTCAAACGCTTACAGATACAACAAAAATGATTTTTTTTAGAGCATGTCTAGTCATTTAAGTATTATTTGAGTTGATATAAGAGTTGGATAGGCCACAAACCACAGGATGCTGAATTGGAATGACAGAAAGAAGAATTTACTGTAGGCAGCAGCTATTTGCACTTAGAATAATTAGCAACAAAATGTATTTTCTTTGCACTAAGCATAAATAGTAGTAAGATGCTTTTTGCACTAAGTGAATTGTAGTATATTATAAAACAGTATGCAGTAATAACAACATATTCATTGTATATGACTATATTTATTAAAGTCATAATTGGATGCTGCCTTATTGGGACATTACTTGTCCCTGTCCCTACCCGTTAAACACTTTATTCCAACTGTTAAATACATGTTAGGCACTTTATTTCCACTTTTCGAATATTTTCTTAACTTTATCGTGTCAAAAGCTAGCGCCACTCGCCTTGCTCTCCATCCCACTGATCCTGTTGTCAGATGGGTTTCTTTTGTAATTTTGTCTGGCTCAATCAGACAATGGTGGGCGGAGTTAGTGTAAATAGCCTCTGCCAGCAAGAAGGGCTATTTGCACTTATTGGAAATAGACACTTTGTTTACAATATTGCAGTGACAAGAAATTCAACACAGAGCAATTTCATTAGCTTGACACAAGTTTTGTGACAAAACATAAATACATCATTCATTTTGAGTAATTATGCCTTTAGTATGTTTTTTTTTTATTATTCAATTTTTAAGACTTTGGGGTAAATTTTTTGGAAAAATAAGCATTCTTGTATATTAGGTGACAAGTTGTTTCATTAGGTGACAACATTTTCTTTTTCTTTTTTTTTGGTTATTTATATATTTTTTATGTATTTATGTGTATGATAACATGAAATTTAAGTGTATTATTAAAAGATTAGTTCACTTTAAAATGAAAATGACCCCAAGCTTTACTCACCCTCGAGCCATCCTAGGTGTATATGACTTTCTTCTTTCTGATGAACACAATCTGAGAAATATTAATAAATATCCTGACGCATCCAAGCTTTATAATGGCAGTGAACGGAACCAACGAGTTTGAAGCCCAAGAAAGTGCATCCATCCATCATAAACATACTCCACACGGCTCCGGAGGGTTAATAAAGGCCTTCTGAAGCGAAGTGATGCATTTGTGTAAATAAATATCCATATTTAACAAGGTATAAAGTAAAATATCTAGCTTCCGCCAGACCGCCTTCCGTATTCTACTTACGAAGAAAGTGTAACGCCTCTCACAGTTCAAAATGATTACGCTATGTCCTACGCCTTCTGTTATGAAAAAAACTATGTAGTTGAAGGTGAGTAAATCTTGGGGTAATTTTCATTTTAAAGTGAAGCAATCCTTTAAAAACTACTCTTAAGCAGTTAAATTCATTTCCTGGGATTTCATTTCATTTTAATTCTTCTTTGTTAAATTTTAAATCAAATTACAATTCTGCATCCCTTTCAATTCAAATTCAGGAATTAACTTGAAATTTATAAGGGGTTTTCAATCCAGTTGTGAATGGCACAAAACCCTGTTTCTGACCTTTGATTTTTTTTATGGCAGGTCTGATAAGTGAAGTGGAGCTTGGAGCTCAGGCAGTTGTGTATGGACTGGCAAATATTGCTTACATGGTATATTTTCATTAGTGTGAAAGCATTTTATTTCAAGCTTGTATGAACACTACAAGTGAGTGGCCTGTGTTCAGTTCCCTAAAGGTTTCAGTGTGGCTGGAAGTGTGAGAGTGGGGAATGCCATGGGAGCAGGCGATGTTGCTCAAGCCAAGCTCTCTGCTAGACTCTCTATGATTTGTGCAGGTAATACTAAGAAAGAGCAAATGGCCCTCTGTATTGTATATGCTCTTTGCAAATCGGTTGCTTATGCATCACTTGTGTGTGTTCATGTACACTGTATAGCTACTGTAAACTATTTTCATACCATCCTATTATTCTTATGAGAAATGTGTAAATGATGATTTTATATTTCATTCCATTTTATTTACAGTTTCTGTTGCAGTGGTTTTGGCAACTGTCGTTGGTTCCTCAAAGGATGTAATTGCTCATATCTTCACAAATGACAAGTGAGTGTTCTTCCTTTTAATTAAAAATGTTTCAGTCATGACAACTCTTGCATGGAACATGGACAACAAGGGGCATGGAATATACAGCTTGATTTTGGCAGACAAGATCTGATACGCTTCTGCACATATGCAAGTATTTGTTCAGCTTAGTCAAAATAACAAACAAAAAGGACAGGCTGCTGCAAATAAAATGATAGAACACCCGTAGCAGATTGCTAAAGGTGGCACTGGGGAGGAGGAGTGATATACAGAAGTTTTCATAATCGCACAGCAGGGCGATCGCAGGCAGAAAGGAAGTACTTCTGATTGGCTGATGCCACTGCATTGGAAGAACAAATCAGCGCTAGGTTAGAGTTTCATGCCTGAATGATGTATTTTGCAACTTTTTTCCATAATTATCTTCTGTGTAATTTGTTCCCAATCTTTCTAGTTTTTAAATTGGAACTCCAGAATGAACTTTGCTCATGTAGTGCTTTAAATATTAATTTTTATATTTTTAAGGCATTTCCTCAAAAAGAGGCTTATAATTTGTTTTTTTCATAATAATTATAGATTTTGCATCTGGAAATAACATAACATTAAACTGTTTTAAAAAAACATATTTTCAAAGCCCCAAACTCATAAAATGAATAGCCTCAAAGTCATAAAATAGCTAAAAATGTTACTTGAAAACAGCATTTTGACAAAAATAAGACTAGTATTGGGCCACTAGTTTTCTTTCCTTCCTCTCACAGAGACATCAGAGCAAGGGTTGCCACGGTAATGGTTTTATATGCTCCTTTCCATCTTCTTGATGCCACAGCGGTAAGTCATTAGCCGAGTTGTGTTAGAGCACTCACAGCTCTCATTAGTGTTAATAACAAAACTGACAACAACACAATGATCATGAGAGTTGAGGTGAAACCTTAATTAGATTGGATGTTGTCCTTCACACATAAATAAATCTGAGACTGCACTGGAATGGGTCATCTGGGGAAATTATGTTAATTATTGTTTCTTTCTTTAATCCAATCAGGCAGCAGGTGGCAGTATAGTGAAAGGTTTGGGAAAACAGAAAATTGGGGCAATCTGCAGCCTTGTGGGATACTATGGTGTTGGCTGTCCAATTGGAATATCCTTGATGTTTGCTGCTAAAATGGGAATTTTTGGTGAGACATGTATGATATAATGTAATTCATTTTCTATTTTGTATATACACTACACACAGACATAGTTTATTAATATTACTTATAATACATCAACATTTAATTAATAATAAATTTTATTTAAAATGTATAATCTGTTATAATACAAATATATAAATAACATTTAATACACATTATATTTAATAATTTTATGATATATTTAATATTTATTTTCACT
>RJVU01011283.1:2622044-2658488 GCA_003731715.1 Anabarilius grahami | reverse complement strand
AATAAATGTAATTGTTTTTTTCTGTTTCACTGTTTTTGCATTCTATGTAAACCATTCCTTTAATCTCCTCAAGGTCTCTGGACTGGCCTATTAATTTCAGTCTTCCTTCAGTCAGTGTTCTTTATCGTCCTTCTTTTCAAATTGAACTGGGAAAAATCCTCTGAAGAGGTGAGGAATTTAGGATTTCCTTTCATTAAAAATTGCTTTAGTCCTTGTACAGTGCATTTGAGTGAAGCTTGATCTAAATAGGAAATTTTCAGGCACAGATCAGGGCTGGCGTGCTGCCGAGAAGGACAGATGATGGTAATATGTTTGTTTTGACACTAATAATTCAAAAGTCTGATCATATTTAATGACGCATGATAATAAGAGTCATTTTCTTGACAGGTGCACAAGAAGACGGCGGCTATACTGAGGACTGTGATGTGAATAATGCTACAGATATGGATGGGCTAGTGGATGAGCAGACCGATGTGGTAATCGCTACAGTGAAGGTGCAGCTGCCATTGAGGGTGTTAGTGCTGCGCCGTGGCCTGGCTCTGGCAGCTATGCTTGTGCTCCTCGCTGCTGGACTCGTTGTTAAGTTCGTTCTTAACAAATAACAGCCGAAGGACTAGTACTGGGGAAATGTCTTGAAGCAGACAGAGAGTCCACCCAGAGCATGTCATAGGACGCCACCAAAAAGGTGCGCACCTGTGCTACATGTCCACTTTGTATCTGAAAAGTAGGTTCAAAGCCGGGCACCTTTCTGGGATTTCAGTTGTTGTCCATGCATTATGTATCAGTGCATTGTTTTGTTTTTACATGACATGGGGTGAATCATTTTGTACTTGCTCATACTGTATTAATGTTTATATTTATTTATATAAGCATATTTATTCATCTGACTCTGTTAAACAAAAACAACTTGTACAATCCCAAGTCCTGCAATTAATCCACTCCGTCTTGCTCTCACATTTTTGTCATCTTATGAATTTCTATTAAAAAGAGCAAATGTGTTGCAGAAAACATGAATGTGAACATCAGAAAGATGTTTAATAATGGGGAAGAAAATACTATTGCAATTTCTGTTTTATGCAGACTTTAATTGCTGAGACACACAACAACTTTGTCACAAAGTTCGATCAACACACAAATATCAGGGGATCAGCATCTTTTTATTATTTGTATTTTCGGTCCTCAAGTGACCTGGCTCTAAATATAGCTGATAAAAAAAAAGAGACCCAAAACACTCAGAATATAATGGGATAGTGATTTATTGACCCAGGGATTTAATTTTGATAAGCTGCTCCGAATCAACTGTGCAATTTTTGCAGCTGTTTAAATGAGAAACTAAATCTAATTATAGATTATCTTTTTACAATAAACAATTATGCAGATGGGGTGTGTGCTAAAACATTGCCCACAACAGGGCATAAAAATCATGTGCTTTTTTATATTTGTAATGTCTGAATGCTGAATTACCCTTTCATACATGACACTCATCTAACACAAAATTACTATTATGTGTGAATCCCAATGGCCTATATGTGCATCAAACATTTACATATAACAAGTTTGCAACAAACTATATGACCGCAAAGCTCTGGATGGACATATCACAATGAATATATTTAAATATTTGTAGGCATAGTAAGGAGGCAGAATTAGTATTTTGGATGGAGAAAAAATTAAAGATAAAAGTAGATAAAAAATAGTACATATAAGTGATGCATATTGTTTATGCACAAAACCACTTAAATTTAAAAATAAAAATGATTTACATTACAAATAAATCAAAAACTTTCNAGCTGAAACTTGACCAGACCAGAGACTTATATTACATCATGTGAAAGAGGGCATAATAGGTGCCTTTTAACCCAACCTGCTGGGTTTGTCCATATTTTACCCAGCTTGGGTTTTTTTAACCCAGCATTTTTTAGAGTGTAGGCATAGTAAGGAGGCAGAATTAGTATTTTGGATGGAGAAAAAATTAAAGATAAAAGTAGATAAAAAAAAATAGTACATATAAGTGATGCATATTGTTTATGCACAAAACCACTTAAATTTAAAAATAAAAATGATTTACATTACAAATAAATCAAAAACTTTCCGAATATATCAGTCATATGTCAATAGAAGAAAGCTAAAAAAAGAACAATTTTGAATTCATTGATTGCCTTAATAGAAAGTGAAAAGATACATAACGGATGTCCAACCATATATAATGAATGACCTTAACCAGGTGGAGCTAGCACATTGTCATTTCACTAGTTACCAGTGAACATTTACTGTAACCTTTAAAAAGTCATATGTAACCAATGTCTTACACCATGTCTACAGCAGACACAAGCAGTGTCAAAAGCAAATAAAAACCATTATATTCAGTGATTTTTTTCTACACTGTATGCAGTGTGACACGAGTCACTGACAATAAATGCCCCCCCCCCCCCCTTTTTTTTTGATGCACAAAAAAAAGGGGTGGGAACGGAGAGAGGCTGGTGGTGCGAGTATTAAAGGGTTAATTCACCCCAAAATGAAAATTCTGTCATTAATTACTCACCCTCATGTCTTTCCACACCCATAAGACCTATGTTCATCTTCAAATTAAGGTATTTTTAATGGAATCCGAGAGGTATCTGACTCGTCCATAGATGGCAATATAATCAACACTTTCAAGGTCCAGAAAGGTACTAAAGACATCGTTTAAACAGTAAACAACCTAAATTTTATGAAGCGACAAGAAAACTTTTTGTGCGCAAAAACAAAACAAAAATAAGGACTTTATTCAACAATCTCTTCTCTTCCCTGTCATTATCCTTCCGCAGTTGACGCAATAAGCACAGTGAAGGCTTCTGTGTTTACGTCTGAATGCCGGCTCAGTACTGGCCAAAGCTGATCATGTGAGCAGCACGATGCATACGTGTGATGTAGAGTGCGTAAGCACAGTTTCACGCAAAGTGTGGGATTCACCAACTTGTACTTATACGTAGAAATGTGTGTAAATATAAGCACACCTCTGAGCATGCTTACGCAGATAATCTAGTGGTAGAATAGCGACACTACACACAAAAACATTAAGAGTGTCACAGTATGCATTAAGCAATCCACATGTCCTGTGTTTCCTTTAATTATAAAACACTCAACTTATCAATTGTCTAGTTTTACACACAATGCGTAATTGGTGTCAAACCCTACACTGTAAAAAAATAAAAGAATTATGGTGAAGTAAATACTACAGAAAAAAACAAACAAATGTAAGTTATTTAGTAGTAATCAATTTAAGCTTGTAGAAATTAAAGCGCAAATATCAACATTAAAAAATTAAGTAAAACTAAACTTTTCTGATACTGGTGTTCCCATCATGCACTGGACCTTGAATAATTAATGAGGTAAAGATTTTGCTGTTTTCCAGCTGTTTTTACACTGTTTTATCATTGCTTTTGTGGTTAGGTTTAGTAACTTGCCATTCTGTGACATTTGGAGTTCATTTTCTACTCAAAATGCCACAATCACACTAAAAAATGTTCCATCGAATGTTACCGTCATTGTGTGTTGTGTACCAACTATTGAGGTCTCTGTGTAGCATTACTACTAATCTGTAAATATGTTGTCTACACAATATCTATTGTTTAACTTGTTTAATTGTTTCTAAATAAAGCATACACATTTATAGCATGGCTTCAATCAGTGTTATATTGTTTGTGTAAAATGTATTGCAAAAACGTTTTCAACTAAACAGAAATTTCTCATCTTTTTACTGGTAAAGTTAAAATTACTTTTAATTTTACTGATCTTAGCTAAGTAGAGTAACTTAAATCCATATTTGAAATTTACATACATAGTCTATGTGTGCAAAAACTTGCAAAAAAAAAATAAAGTAAACTTTATCTTTATTTTATTTTATCTTGCGTTATTGGAAGACTTTGCAAACAATGCGCTCCACAGAGAGCGCGTTTTCCAAGATCATGCTGATCTGCGGTGAGGAAAAAACACAATCACGTGATTTTTAAAGGGAAGTGTAGCACCATATATGGTTCATTGGAGGCGTTTCCGAATGCTAATGACCGTGAACGTGAACGAGCATGGTAGCCTACTTACGCACATGTGGGATTTATCAACAATGATCGCTTACTCATGTGCGTAAGAACTGCGTGCGCACGTTTGATAAATGCGGGGTTTCTTGTACTTAGGCACATTCTAAATTTCATTCGTTGGACAAAATATAGAACCTTTTCTACGCACTTTTGATAAATGAGGGCCCTGGACTTTATGTTAGGGCTTTATTTTAGTTTATGCGGCAGTCGTCCATAAGGGGCTGCCACTTTACTTTCGTTAAAAGGTTATTCACGAAGAACACATTTTTGTATTCCACTGTGCTGCATTTCTTTGTTTTTCTATGAAACTTGCGCAAGACAAATGTCTTTGACTGTTGTGTTCGCATCTCGTGTTCTAAAAATGCAGCGTTCAAGTTAAAAGAAGTTCTCGAGATCTTGCTTTTTTGTCCATTCCACTGCTCACTACATGCAAAAGCCTGTTCTGTGTGAATGGCCCCTAAATGGAAAAAAAAAACGCAAAGATTTTTTTTTTTTTACTTAATCGCTGCATTTTAAGAACGCCATGTCGAAACATGTCACATGTTTACATAGAAAGCAACTGAAAAGTAACGCGGTGGAATGCAAAAACACATTCTTTGTGCATATATTATGAAGAATGTTGTAACTGTTTTTGTCCATATAATGAACTTCAATGGGGTCCAAAACATAATTGGACCTCATTCACTTTTATTGTATTGACAAAAAACACTGAAGCATTTTTCAGTTCTGTGTTCCTCATTCAGAAAGTCATTCAGGTTTTAGCCGTGAAACGGCTAAAAATGCGGCGCTCAAGTTAAAAGAAAAATTATTGTAGACGCATCTCTAATAATACAGCTTCCTGTATGTGACACCGGCTTTGTAGAATATCTTCTTTTTGGCAGTATTTCCAGCAGCCGCCTGACTAGAAATGTCAACTGAAGAGATTATATGACTGTGTCACTGGGGAACAGACATTTTTTTCTGCTAAGCCGGTCAATTTTCTTACTATTTGGCCTAATGATGTGGACAAAGCAAATGCACTCAGGATAAAAATATGATCATCTGTCTAGGTCTACAATACACAGCCCCGGACCACTGTAAAAATGCCTCTATTTTTCTAGTTCAATTCAATTTCTTTGTTGCCTCTCACAGCATACAGATATAAAATGTTCACAGTGAATCTATCTGAGGTCCTGGTTTCAAAAGTTACTGGTTGAATAGATGGGAGTGGCTGTGGTAAAGTTTGAGACCAAAGTAGAATTTGCACCCGGACCATAAGATATCTCAGGTAAAGGCACAATGAGATGGATGGCTATCCCTACAGCTAGGATGAGAAGAGCAGCGAGGGTGGTCAGACCCCTCCTGAGGATCAACTGAGATGTTGAGAGCAGAGCTGTGGGCTTTTCCTCCACTTGAGTCACGTTTGGCTCCTCGTGTACCACAGTACTGTTGAGCCTGTCGTCCTGATCTTGAGAGCTTACAACCATGTATCCATTCCCATTCTGAAACAGTGAGACACAATTTTACCATTATAAGTGTTTTAACTGGGTGCCACATTTTGGGAATAGTTCATCCGAAGATCATTTTACTCACCCTCATGTCATTTCAAACCTGAATGACTTTCTGAATGAGGAACACAGAACTGAAAAATGCTTCAGTGTTTTTTGTCAATACAATAAAAGTGAATGAGGTCCAATTATGTTTTGGACCCCGTTGAAGTTCATTATATGGACAAAAACAGTTACAACATTCTTCATAATATATTCATTTGTGTTTCAAGGTAGAAAGAAAGTCATAGTTATCATAGGAACAACATGAGGATGAGAAAATGACAATTTAAATTTTTGTTGAACTACTCCTTTAAAAGTGTATGTACAAATGTACAAATCAGCTGACGGGATTAAAAGCATTAATTTTTAGCATGTTATTTTTGTAATTGTTGTAAAATGATGCATACTTTTTTATTAATAGTTTTAGCAATTATATAAAATGAAAACTATAAATTACCTCTGTATTTAGGACCACCTGGTAGAAGCTGTTGCGATGGTTTGTACAAAACTCAGGGGTCATTGCTCCATTTGCACTCTTTCCTGTACGCTCAATTGCCTTTCAAAGAGAAATAACCTCTTTCAGTCGCTGAAGTCAACAATTAATCACATGGTCATGAGCAGCATAATTAGAAGAAAGGTTCAGTTTTAATAGGTCTGATATGCCTACCTCTTCTGTCATTTTCTTCCAGTTTAATTTGAAAATGGCCACGACGAAAAAAATCGCTAGTAAAAAGACCGCAATGAGGAGGCCCAGCCAAAAGCCTGAAAGAGCAGGAGATAAATCACTGTAGATATTAAAAGTTTCCCTGATCATTTGTGTAATTAAACACCAGTAATTGTGTCTGGAGTCAATATGATGCATTTAGTTGTAACAAGACGAACCAGCAACTTGTAACTTGGCCGTGAACATCAGAACAATGCTGGATGGGAGTCCAATGCAGTAGTAGCCAAATAGGTTAGCAATAGCAGCTATCTTCTGCTGCCCTGTGCCAAGGAGAATGCCCATGCCAACACACTGAAAGAAGGAGAAACAAACTGTAATATAGGATCTCATAATACAATACTTGAGTGATTCAAAATACTATTGCATTTGATAAGATAAATATGAATATATAAATACATAAAATTATATAAATATTTTAGTTTATATATATATATATAAGTATATAATATGTATGTATTATATAGCTATGTATTATATGTAAATTATAAAAAAAAATAAAAAAAATCTACAAGACCCTTTAAAGGGAATTAAAATTAAAATTCTATAATCGTTTACTCACAAGGAAGATATCTGGAAGAATATTTGTAACCAAGCAGATCTTGCCCCCCACTGACTTCCATAGTATTTTTTTTTTTTCATTTTAAATCAGCAATATAATCTGACAACAATTATAATCGTTTACTTTTTTGTTGCTGTTGTTATTTCAAAGCAAAATACACATTAACTAAAAATAAAATATAAAAAAAGGGTGACACTTTACTATTAACTAACATGAACTAACCATGAGCAATACATTTGTTACTGTATTTACTAATCTTCGTTAATGTTAGTTAATGAATATATATATATTGTGAAAACAAAATATAAAAATAAAATGTAATTCAAAATATGAACAGAAACTATAATAGTATATCAGTGATACTAAATAACTCTGTAAGAATGGTATTGTAAGTTGTGCTTCTTTAGCTTAAATAATGCTTCAAATTTTCTGGAAACTGGCTTTTTACAATAAAATTTATTGAGCGTTGCAATATCTCCAAATTCTTCCCTATTTACTGTCTCTGGTGAAATGAGGAATAAAAGTTTGTGCAGAACTCACCAATATTCCATTAAAAAACTGAAGAGGGCAGTAGATGTTCAGTAGCTGAGACACAAGCTCTGCTATAGTCCTAAACAAACATCACAATGGAAATTTGAAACACAGCTGTTGTTGACATTATTTCTGTTAAATCTTAATTCCTAATGTTTAGGCTAGAGCGTTCACAGATTTGTTAAAGTGTACTTATGCCAACAAACATTTAGTTTTACATGCTTGTAATAATGAGGAAAGTGGCTTACTCATCGGAAGTGAATATGAAGCCAATGACTGTTTTTGTTGAGGCCAGGATAAAACCTTGGATGATTGCTATAACAGCTGGGGAACAAAATGAACATTTCCAAGACATCAATTGGTGCTTCATATGAGTAAGTGTCATGACAAGCTTAGAATTGATTGATATTAAATGAAATTAGTTTAACTTATGTTTTTACCTGAACTAATGAGGGACACCTTGCTGGTAAGGATGGCAGCAGCTGTTTCCCCAGCGCCAAGTGCGTTTCCCACACGAACACATGCTGCTCCTTGCATTCCTAATGGGATCTGGAATATCAAGACGGAGGTGAAATAACGGATAAAAGGATAAAGGTGAATTTTATATGTTAATATGAATATTCTCAGATTATCCAAACACACCATGTAGTTGATGTATGCCAGCATTATAACCACGTGTTGAGCAGCCAGGTCCACCTCACTCAGCATTCCTGATGGGATGTGGGGAGTCAGTAGTAAGGGGATAATTAAGTGGAAAAGCAATAGTAAAATCTAACTTGTTAAATATACAAACAATGTTCATTTATTTTTCTTTGAATTTAACAATGTTCATTTATTTATTGTCATTTTTAAATGTTTATATATTGTTTTCTTAATGTTATTTCAGTTTTAGTTTTTTTTTTTTTTTAGTACATCTAGGTAAACTAAATAAGCAAGAAATGTTGCCTTGATAACTTGCTGAAATAAAATTAAAAAATACATATATTTTATTTCAGTTGTTTTATTGTATTTTAAGCAACAAACGTGTTATGGTTTTAGTTTTAGTTAACTATAATAACCCTGGAACGTACCTGCCAGGAAGCCTCCAACTTCATAGATCCACCATTCAAAACAGGTCATCAGTGTGCTGGGGATGGCCAGCTTCATGTAGGAACCCCATTCCTGCAGGGCCTCAGAAGACCACCCTGTTGGAATAACAGTTATATATTACGGAGCAACCAAGCTCTAAAAACAAACAAACAAACAAACAAATAAATAAATAAAAGAAAGTGCACGTTTATACAAAGCCTCATTGTGTTCTGTACCTTCACGATCCCACTAACCAAGTCACAGGAAAGCGCATTGAGACCAGCATTCATGTAAGCAATAAGGTACGAGAGGCTGTGCTGTATCGTGAATAAGTCATGGCTGAAGGGCGTTGATAGGCACGACGCAAAGCGTCGTAATGTGTTAGTAATGAGTTACTTTACTAGTTACTTGAAAAAAGTAATTTGATTATGTAACTCAAGTTACTTGTAATGTGTTACCCCCAACACTGGTCATATGGGATAATTTAGAAAATTTTGGGTGAACTATCCCTTTAAGGATGAACTGATTCACTAGAATAATTCAGACTTATTATGCAGATGACAGAGGTTCACTAAACTGATATGCCCAATTGTTTCGAATCAGTTCATTTGTACTTGAAATGAACAGATAGCCCCCCATAAAAACTATTTGTGTCCACAGATTCGAGTATAGGTATTTATATCGTAATGATTCTGCTGCTCATTGCTATGTTTTTTATACTCTATATAGGACTATTCTTTTATATATGACATAGGCCCGGTTTCACAGACAGGGTTTAGCCTAAGCCAGGATTAGGTCTTAGCTCAATTAAGATATTTAAGTAGCTTTTATAAACATACATACTAGAAAAAGAGAAAAGAAAAAAAAACATTACTGGTGTGCATCTTGAGACAAAACAATGGCACTGACATAGTTTAAGAAATGTCAGTACAAGTTTCTTTCATTTAAAACTGCACAAACATGCACTTTAATCTGTGACTAGCTTTAGCCTTGTCTGTGAAACCGGGGGATACTCTATTTAGTTTTTTTACTTGTTTCATGTAAACTTATCAAGTCAGAAGCTGTCTCCTGATTGAGGGTGTGAATTTGTTCATTTAAAAAAAAACTTGTTATTTTTGTTCCAGAAAAAAAGACTAAGTTACAAAATATAGCTGCAAGCAGCGATGACGGGCTGAAGCCCAGTGGCACCGCCAACCCTGTGGCTTCAGGCCAACTGTGCATGGTGGGCGTAATTGGCATTTAAAATGGATAAACTAAGGGTGTCCACAATTAGTCGAATATTCGATCTGTAATTAATATTCAAAAAATAAAAAATACTCTTCGAATTTTACTACGTTGCTTTGCTGGCCGTAAGTACAGTGAATCCATGATAAATCCTAAGCACTAAAACTCACAGTTATAACTAAATGCACTGGGTGGCACTGTGGAGCGTGTTTAACAGGTTTATTTTATCTAATCGTCACATAATGTTGTCGTCTGCCTTGCGAAGTTTGGAATTACTTAGATGAAAATAATCTTACAAAATGGAATTACTTTTGATCAAATTAATTAATGAAACCGAGTTATCATAATATCACCACCATAATGAGAAAGCACATGAAATCTAAACACCCGTCGAATGAGGAAAGACAGCTGTCCATCACTGCATTCACGACAGGTAAGCGCAGCTGTACCCCGAGTGAGCCGAGAATAACTTATCATAAAGCAAAATGATCTCGAGACAAATGTTTTCTTTAAGTTTTGTCGAGGGAGACATTTTTACGAACAGAAAACACAAAGTGCTAGAAATGTAGCTTAGCACATCGTTATCTTTGTGTCTCTGCAACGTCTGTCAGTGCAGCGCGTTTTCTCACCCGAGCATGTGGATATTGTTTTTCTCAACATGAACATGTGAAACAATATGAACACGATAACCATATACTGACTCGAGAACGCCTTAGTGGCTAGGGCCCTAATTAGAAACTTATTCATGTCACGAGTTCACACTTGCAAATAAGTCAGATAAATAAATAGTATTCATATTTGGCATGCTGTCCAAGGAGAGGGCTCCGAGCTCGGTATTTGGCCTGAACCCAGAGTACTCCCCCCGTATTCTGGTTTAGGAGTATTCTGGTTTAGGCGAGTGTGAGATTTGGTTAGGAAGATAACCAGGCGAGTGTGAAGAGACGGGGTGGTGGAGGGATGCTGAAAAAATGTCGAGGAACATGGGTGAGTCGACTGCGTATTTATAATGTCCTCCACTTATGCTGATTGGGTAGACATGTTGATCACTGATTGCTGACAGCTGGTTGGAATGACGTGATGATTGAAAAGAACATTTGAAAGCGCTCCTCCCGAATTTTGTTAATAAAACATAATTTAAGAAAAAAAGTGTCCCTTAAGTAGATGTAGGCCTATTAGTTTTTGTTAGCATCTTGAGGTGTTTAGTCTTATTTTATTTTTTTCAAAAGTGCTAGACTAGATCAATTAATAGTTTTAAATGAGTAGTCGGTAGCTTGACAAACTAAAGTTTCAAAGTAACTTCCCCAACACTGATAGACACTCACCTCCCCAAGTTTTTTCATGGAGCCTCTGCCAGCGAATGAAACAAAACAGGGCAAAACAATTAAAAACCTGAGCAAAGGTGTTTGCAGCAGCAGACCCACTGAAAGTGCACAGAAAAAAATCTTATTATAACAATTTTGAAAACCAAAAAAAATAAAATATGGAAAACATGTTTATACTCACTAAACTCCAAAATCCCACCAGTACAGCAGAAAGTAGTTCACTATCACATTGGCAATATTGGCAACTGCAGATGCATACATCTGAGGCTTGATCACTCCCTATACAGTGTGTTAATGAGTATTACAACATCAACATTCAAGAAGAGAATTATTTAGTTATTAAATTGTTGATTTTCTTGAAAGATAATTTTATGTACCTGGTTCTGAAGATATGACAGTTGCAGCTGATACAGAAACATGGCCTGTAATACAGACACATGACAGACTCGACATGAGGATGAACAGCAATTTGTACAAAGAATTATTTGATTCAAGTTTATCTGCGCTGGAAATGCATCCATTAGTGGACCTTACCGGAATTGCAGGCAAATATGCAACCACATAGAGCTGTGCAATCCTAAGAGACAGAAACGGTTAGTTTTCTAGTATTCAACAGTCAATATCAATCCATATGTTCAGTCAGAAGAGTGTTGAAGAGTGTCGCTCACCTGGCCACCTCGGGGTCCTGTCCCAGATAGAGAAGGAGGGGCTGGGTGTTCAAAAGCAAAGCCCAACAGGGCAAACTGAAGAGCGTCAGAATTAGGATGCCTCTCTGCAGGATGACGCCTACACGGAAAAGGTTCTTACTCCCGAATGTCTGGGGGCAAGATGCAAGACTGCCATAAGCTATCAGTTATTTTACTATATATGTGAGAAAGTTCTGGGGGGAATCAACCTAAAAAAGTCATGAGAGAATCTTCAACTGATTGATTTTTGGATATATCCCATAAAACCTGTTAACGTGAGCTGCAAGCTATTAATGACAGATGTTGTTTTTGGTCATATTTATGGAATGCAAGACAATATTATGCTTGCAAAAACTATCAAGAATCAACTAATCCAGGATTCATTTGTATTCAAATGCCTCTGAAGTATTTTAAAGGATTAGTTCACCCAAAAAAATTAAAATTCTGTCATTAATTATTCACCCTCATTTCGTTCCACACCGTAAGACCTTCGCTCATCTTTGGAACACAAGATATTTTTGATAAAATTCGATGGCTCAGTGAGGCCTCCATTGACAGCAAGATAATTAACACTTTCAGATGCCCAGAAAGGTATTAAAGGCACATTTAAAACAGTTCATGTGACTACAGTGGTTCAACTTGAATGTAATAAAGCAACAAGAGTACTTTTTGTGTGTCAAAAACCCCAAAATAACGACTTTATTCAACAATATCTAGTGATGGGCGATTTCAAAACACTGCTTCGTGAAGCTTCGAAGCTTTAAGAATCTTTTGTTTTGAATCAATGGTTCGGAGCGCCTATCAAACTGCCAAAGTCATGTGAACCATTGAAATTTCGAAATGTTTTGAAACACTTATGACGTAACGAAGCCTCGTTTACTGAAATCACGTGACTTTGGCAGTTTGATACACGCTCTGAACCACTGATTCGAAACAAAAGATTCGTAAAACTTCGAAGCTTCATGAAGCAGTGTTTTGAAATTGCCCATCACTAGATATTGTTGAATAAAGTTATTTTGTTTTTTTGGCGCACAAAAAGTATTCTCATCGCTTCATAACATTAAGGTTGAACCACTGTAGTCACATTAACTGTTTTAAATACGTCTTTAGTACCTTTTTGGGCATTTGAAAGGGTTAATTGTCTTGCTGTCAATGGAGGCTTCATTGAGCCATCGGATTTTAAAAAAAATATCTTAATTTGTGTTCCGAAGATGAACAGGTCTTATGGGTGTGGAACAACATGAGGGTGAATAATTTAATGACAGAATGTTAATTTTTGGGTGAACTAACCCTTTAACATTAAAAATGAAAATGATATACTGTATATACATGAAGTGATTCTTAGTAGGCCTTTCATTATCCATGGCTTTTGGTTTATTATTTTATTAGAAAGTTGGAATGCTATATTTGTATGGAAAACACACCTGTGATACCAAAGTGTCGCATGCCAAAGCAAGTCCCAACCCCGTCGCTGCAGCTGTTACATTTATAGTCTGAAAAATAAATGTATTGGACACATCGTGTGGGCTTGTAAATCATTGCTCTATAACTAGCACATCTCAATACACAGAAGTTTTGATTCAAGCAGACGTACAGCTGAGGCCATGGCGTAGCCCGCTAGGACAGTGTTCCCCAGACGTCCACAGAACATTGTCACCACAAAGAAAAGGAGGAAATTCAGGAACCGGCACACAAGCTAAGAACACAAACAAAGAAATATTTAGCACAAAATGGAGATGAACGTCCTGGACTCACATGGACTACAGTTATTAAAGTTCACAGTCACATGGATGAAAAACAAAGCACCTATTTATATGGAGCTTCATTAGAGAATTTGTACTAATTATTTTAACGGATCTAGTCTGGAAACATACTGTACAATCTGTTTAAAACATAATTTTCAAGCTATTTTTTGGGCTTATTTTTATACAGCATTTATTTTATACAGGGCTCAAGACTATTTAACAATCAAGAATCAACTCATCCAGGATTAACTTGTATTCAAATGGACATGCATGAAGACATGACACAAAATGTACCCAAAACCGATCAGAGTCTATTCAGGAATGGATCATTTCTATATAAGCCACTGCATTTCTCTGCCAGCTCTCTAACTATTCATATAGAACAAGCATAGCACATTATCATGATGTGTATGTGACAGAATCCTCACCAGGGGTCCAGTCATGCGCAGGATGTGGTAGAGCTCTTCTCTGTATACCAGAGGGATGCAACGCCTTACAAAACCACAGCAAAACAGCTTGGCACTGGGCTCCATTGACAGAACGTCAGTTCTGGGACTCGAGACGTCCATGATCTTCTCAGTTGTGATCCTCAAAGCCACTGTAAGGGGCCTGGTTTTGCTTCATAGACTGTAAGGGGCCCTGCTACAGCTGTTCATTCTTCAGGTCCGCATTTACCACCTTTGAAGGCTTACCGATTAACTGAGGTGAAGACAATGAAATGCTTTGATTTAATCCACAGGATGGGAGGAGGATGTTTGCAGACCTTGCAAAGGGTTGCATTGTGTGACGAGATTGTTTCGCAAGATCATCAATACAAGTTGTGTAACAGCTGTATTTACAACATATAAATGTAATCAGCATAATGATATTGAATATATCCTGTGCTGCTTTGAATATTCATAGCTTGGTGTACTTACAGTAACTATGTAACAGCTGAAGACTCCCAGCTCTACGTAATCCTTGCCACAGTTACAGTCCTGGATCTAGCTCTATCACAACAATGAAGTTACAACTTTTTTGGAAAGCATTACTTATTGTTACTTAACTTATTGTATCACAACTTGGTGGAACATTTACTAGTGTACTCTGGGGTATATGAAAACTGCACACAGGACTCTCCGACAGGATGCGCATATCCCTGAATGACAGAAACAGATTACATAAATAGTTTTTTGAGGCTTGCAAAGGCAATGTATAGAGCCTTTTCAGTATCAAACATTGAAATACTTTGGTAGCACTACTTTACAGTCCCGTTCCCCATGAATCATATAAATAAATAAATGCAGCCTTGGTGAGCATTAGAGACTTCTTTTAAAAACTACAATTCCAACAGGCTGCTGTTAGTGGTGTAATGGTGTGGGGGTATTTTCTTGGCACACTTTGAGTCCCTTAGTATCAATTGAGCAAAGTTCAAACCCCACAGCCTACCTGAGTATTGTTGCTGACCATGGCCATCCCTTTATGACCACAGCGTACACATCTTCTGATGGCTACTTTCAGCAAGAAAACGCACCATGTCACAAAGCTCAAATCATCTCAAACTGGTTTCTTGAACATGACAGTGAGTTCACTAAACTGAAATGGCCTCCAGTCACCAGATCTCAATCCAGTTGAGCACCTTTGGGATGTGGTGGAAAAGAGGATTCACATCATGGATGTGCAGCCGACAAATCTGCAGCAATTGGGTGATGTCAATATGGACCAAAATCTCTATGGAATGTTTCCAGCACCTTGTTGAATCTATGCCACAAAGAATTAAGGCAGTTCTAAAGGCAAAGTATGTGCTTTGCATGAAACCTTATGCAATTGAAATTTATTAAAATTAATTTTATTTGAATTATGCATGGCATACACATTTTTGCATGCTAGGTCTTCTTCATTTTTCACATCCCCCTCCATTAACCCATATAAAATGATTCATTCAGCTGCTCTTTCAGTTTTCAAATTAGAATCACAAATATGACTTTAACATTTCAAAACCCAAGATTTGTTCATTACAGCTTGCCTTCGATCGTCCCTTGCCGGTAATGTCACTGTAATTGTAGATCTGTTTTGGTTTGTTTCCACATACAGTACATCTCACAGCCACACAAACATTTACAAACAAATCAGTGAATCATCAATCAGGTTCCAAAAATCAATTTCATGAGTGACTAATATCTAAACTAATGTACGTTAGACACATGATGTGTTGGATCAACAAATGTGATTTCAGAAAAATGGTTACTTTTTTAAAGGACAGAAATAAACATTAACACCCTCCACGGTGCCTCACACAAACCTTTGAACCAGTGCGATGTTCAAAAAGCTAAACGTTCTGGCAAGATTTCAAGAAAAAGAATAAGAAGGAAGAAAGAGAAAAAAAGAAAAATGTGTTGTAACAGCTGCACTGAGTTTCTACAAAACTGGGCTCATGAATTTTAATATTGTAAATATATGATGAGTAATAAATTATACATGCATATGTGTGAGTGAAATCTAGCTGTCCTGTTAGCCAGAAGAATGTGAACTTACTCTTATACTTAAATATGTAAATCATAAATTTATTACAATAATGCTTCCTATCATCTGTCAAATAAATCTTGCCCATACACCAATCTGTCTCCTTTTGTCTTTTTAGTTAATGTTGAATTGAATTAAGTATGTGTGCTAGAGATGAATGAATAGCAGAACATCTGTTTTATCATTTTCAACTTTAATTCAGTTTTTAATCAAACCAATCAGAAATGCCTAATTCTATAAAATATGATTCAGAGACTGTTTTGATTTAACATTCTGCTGTTACATTAAGATGTGAAAAACTGATGTTTAAAAATAAATGTAAAAAGTGTTTTTCTTTTTCTTTTGTTTCTTTTAATAATCAGAAATGCTAATATAAGTCATGCTAAAGGCTTAAAGGGATAGTTCACCCAAAAATGAAAATTATCCCATGATTTACTCACCCTCAAGCCATCCTAGGTATATAAGATATTCTTCTTTCAGACAATCGGAGATATATTTAAAAATATCCTTAGTCCTCCAAGGTTTTTAATGGTTGTGAATGCGGGGCTGCGTTTTGAAGACAAAAATAATGCATCCATCCATAAAAAAAGTAATCCATTCGACACCAGGGGGTTAATAAAGGCCTTATGAAGTGAAGCGATTCGTTTTTCGCAAGTCGACTTGCGCCAAATGAGTAATCCATATGACGCAGGATGTAGGAGTATTGTAAGCTTAGACGTCTCTCACAGTTCAAACAAATAAGGCTGTGCAACAAATTTAAGCTCCTCTTCTCTTATATCGAAATCCTCTAAAATTTCTCTTTAAAAATTGTCATTTTAGACTTATAATCCGTGACCGGTGATTTGTTTTGCTCTATCCTCTGCACATCCACGTTTGTCTTTACGTTATGCATCAGGTCAAATGATACTCTTCCACCGCAAATCGACTTTTGCATTCTGCTTACGGTCGTCCACCTGTAGTTATTTGAATTCATAAGTTTTAAATATGGATAATTTTCTTACAAAAATGCATTGCTTCGCTTCAGAAGGCCTTTATGAACCCCCGGGGTCGTAAGAATTATTTTTATAGATGGATGCATTAGTTTTGGCTTCAAAACTCCCCCCCATCCTAGTCATATACACCTAGGATGGCTTGAGGGCGAATAAATCATGGGATAATTTTTATTTTTGGGTGAACTATCCCTTTAGCGAGCCAGAGGACGTGAATAAAATAAGGAAAGGCTACAAATCCCTGTTTTTTAGTAGGGATTGTGGCATTTTCCTTTCTCATTACTGCAGAACATTTTCAGCATAGGCAGGGACTGCTTCATTCAAGGTGACCGTAAAAATGAATTTCTGCCCCATGAATCCCTGGGGAAAAGTTAATGGATTATGTCTTTCTTGTCACTCCCAAACAATCTCATTCAGACATTAGAGTCAAATACATTAGTAATCGCTGCTACAGCCAGCTGAGAATAATAAAACATAAAATAAATTTCAAATAATAATCTCAAATAAAAGATAATAAAAAATAAAAAAAAGGAAAAAAAAGAAAAGGAAACAAATCTGTATTTCTTAAAATAAATATTTCAAAATATAATTTTCTTAATCAGTGTTTGTCTTACTTTCCAATTAGAGATATATAATATAATATAATATAATTAATTTACCATATGTATAATTTATTTTTTAGGTGTTTGTAATGCTTCAGCAATTATTTTTGTTTTAGAAACTTTATAACTTTCTAGAAAATGGCTAATAAAATACCTGGGATATACCTGTAAGAACAGTCACAGCTATACATTCTGGTTTTCAGACTAAGATTGAAGTTGAATGGATGAGAGTTGAAGGTGTGGTAAAGTTTGATTCCAAAGTAGGATTTGACCTCAGAGCATAAGACACGTCAGGTAAAGGCACAATGAGATGGATGGCTATCCCTACAACTAGGAGGAGAAGAGCAGCGAGGGTGGTCAGACCCCTCCTGAGGATCAGCTGAGCGGTAGAGAGCAGAGCTGTGGGCTTTTCCTCCACGTGAGTCACGTCTGGCCCCTCATCCTGATCATTTGAGCTCACAGTCATGTACTCATCCCCATTCTGAGAGCAGACAAGACACAAGCTCAGTTTTCAGAGATGTTTGGTGTTATAGATACAGTAAAAGTCAACAGACATACCTCACTGTGCCTCGCAGTGAGACTATCAGGGGACATTGCAGAGATTTTACTCTTTCCAGCTCGTTCCACTGCCTGAAATGTTAGGTATCATGTCATATAATTCAGATGAGAACAGAAATTAATTAAAGTCAGCATGAAATGGAAGATGCGATAGTCTTTTCTTCCAATATTGTAATGTGGTAAAACGGCTTCTCGAACAAGAAAAAATGTAGGCAGGACTTGATTTTGTCAATCTGGAATTGATTGGATGGTTGTGGTTTGTTATTGCCGTGATGTCATGTGAGTGACAGGTTGTCCTGCCCTCACGCCAGTATACATCATCAGAGAAAAGGATTGATGTCATTGCAAGGGGGAGGGGAAGTTATTTTGATTAAAGATTATGAGGGCACATTAATTTAAAAAAATAATGATGTGCATGGAAAAATCATTTATAATAAATACTGCAATATTCCATAAAAACAAGAATTGTTCATTTTGATTTCATGGTGACTTTAAAAGCTTGGAAGTTTTAATTGAAGTTACCCTTGCATTTCCAGAAGGAAACTGGAAGGAACTTTACTCAAGAATAAATCCACTCAAAAACAGTTTTTGGAGTGTAAAGATGAATAAATAGTTGCAAGAAAGAAAAGACAAATCAAAATTCACCATGTAAATAAACTCATAATATTAATACATTTGAATAAAATCATAATCAGATTTTTATAATATTAATAATAACAAAAATAATTTAGTATTAATAAAAATGTATGTAATTTTAAAAAAAATAATATATATATATATATCTATATATATCTCTATCTCTGGAGGCAGGCTTATGCAAATGTGTNATGCAGCAGAACATGATTCATCATGTGTGCAACATATTCCTGAGTCAACATATTTGTTGATCCTGGAACAATATTCCAAACAACCAATCAGATTTGAGGAACAAGTTTACAGTTTCTGTCAGGTTTAGGCTTACAACCAGGGTTAGGTGCTTCTCCATCAGTGTTATTCACCTATCATTTCCCTCTGATTTAGGGATAAGTTATGGGTAGGGTTAGGTTTAAGGGTAGGGATATGATTAGGATAACATTTTCGTACAGGAATGTTGTACCAGGATCAACAAAATACGTTGACTCAGGAACGCGTCTAATGGCAAAATCAGAATGTGCAACCAGGGATGGCAGGTTTTCACAACAAAACCCGTCAAATTGCTACTCAAAATTAGCCCAATCGCGTTTCAGTGGGGGTCCCCCAGTAAAAATCACATTCCGGGGGGTAAAATCCACTTTTTGGAGGGGTTCCCCTGGTAAAATTTGCATTCCATGGACTAAATATCATTTTATTTGGGGTCGCTTCAACCCGCGGACATGAAAAACAACACGCAGCATAAGTTTTAAAGTAGCCCAATTCCATGGGAAAACCACAGACTTGGCAACACTGCGCGTGGCAGTGCAAGCTACTGGAAAATGTAACAGACTGCTTAAAAAAAAAAAAAACTATTTAGTCATTGTTTTAGCAAACTCAGTCTGGCTCCACTTTTCATAATCAGATCAAATCCTAAGACTCACACCTAAGACTGAAATAGAGTATAAAAAAGTTTAAATGGAGTCTACAAAATTAGCCGAAGTAGAAGAAGAATAATAGAAAAAAGAGGATTATTACCAGAGTGCTGCCTTGCAAATGCTGTAATAAATCTGGCCTACCTCTTTGGTCACTCTTTCCCAGTTGAGTCTAAAAATGACTGCAATGAAAAAACTGGACTGCACACATACACAAATGAGAAGTCCCAGCCAAAAGCCTGTGAAAGCAAGAGAGGACATTGCTCTAGGACAGCTGTTATTTCATTACAGAAATGTTTTAATGAATGCTGTTCTCTGCGCTCGAGATGTATTAATGCAATTCTGCAGGGACCCGTGCTGGGTCCACTCATGTTCTCTACGTGCTCCAACCCAATGAAATTCTGATTTATAAAGCAGATGCTAACATGGTGACTAGAGAAGATGACAAGTTCACAGAATATTAACAAGTACAACGAGTGACAATTTAAATTGATAATAAGATCATAGAATGAAAAAAAAGAAGGAAAACAAACCAACAACGTCTAATTTTGCCGCAAACATGAGAGAGGTGCCAAGTGGAAGTCCAATGCAGTAATACCCAAAGAAATTAGCAACGGCTGCAATCTTCTGCTGCCCTGATCCCAACAGAATACCCATGCAGACACACTTTAGGAAAGAGTAAAAGAATACATTTAGACATTTACAGACTTTATCTAAAGCGACTCACTTTGCATTCAAGCAATACATTTTATCAATTTGAATGTTCTTGCGGTTGAGCTTAACAAACACTGAAAGGATCATGCTGCAAGAAATAGTTTTCCAGTACAAGTCTTTAAAACGATACATTTACCTGGGGAGCAAAAACTGCATAATATGTTTTTCAAGAAAATGTATTTTCTATTTTGAAGTTGCCAATGGGGTAAGACAACAAAATGTTGTTAGAATTATGCCACTTCTTTTTTGCAGTGCATTTGAAAAACACAGCCTCATATAAAACCAGAAATAAAAAAATCAATTCATCAGAAAAAGTAAAAGCAAGGCAAAGTACTCACAACAAGACCATCAAAGAACTGAAGCACACAGTAGACGTTCAAGAGTTTGGAGACGAGCGCCACAATATGCCTACAAAATAAGACGCAATCATCAGTATAGTACTAAGTCTAAAGAACATTTTTCTGATAAAGAACATCCGTCTGATTTGGGGGGAAAAATACTTACCCATCTGATGTAAATAAGAAACCAATGACGGTTTTTGTTGATGCTAGCACAAGACCTTGCAAAACGGCCAAGGTAGCTGCATCCAGATGATAAAGGAAAAAAAAAAAAAAAGACACGTCAAACATGAGCAGACAATGAAAGATGAATGTGCCTCAAAGGAATGTGACTGTTTGTAAACCTGTGCAGGTGAGAGAGACCTTGCTGGTGCGGATCGCTCCGGCCGTATCTCCAGCTCCAAGTGCATTGCCAACACGTACACATGCTGCACCTTGAATCCCCAATGGAAACTGTAAAACATGTTAAGAAAATAAACTACCATTCCAAAGTTTGGGGTCAGAAAAAATGCTCACCAAGGCTGCATTTATTTGATCAAAAATACAGTAAAAACAGTAATGTATTATAACAATTTATAATAACTGTTTTCTATTTTAATATATTTTAAAATGTAACGTATTCCTGTGTTGGCAAAGCTGAATTTTCAGCATCATTACTTCTCTTCAGTGTCACATGATCCTTCAGAAATCATTCTAATATGCTGATTTTCCGCTCAAGAAATATTTTTTATTATTATCAATGTTGAAAACAGTTGTGCAGTTCTCTATGTTTCTTTATAGCCTATACTTGTTGTTTGTCTGGTTATGTGTCAAGTAAATAATTGTTTGATAAGGTAAGTAGTGGGAGAAAGGAAGCATGTGTTATGTTCCTTCTGGAAATTTATAATTGGGGAAATATTGGGGCTTAAATTACCATGTAGTTGATAAAAGCCAGCATAATGACTGCATGTTGAGCTGCAAGATCCAACTCTCCCAGCATGCCTGAAAGAGACAGACATAAGTGAATGTGTTTGACGGAATTATAATGTTGCATTTAAGTGGTTTCTCTTTCTAGTTATAGCTTTTACACAAGCCTTTTCTATTTCCTGTAGCAATAGTGCATGAAAAATAATCAGAGGCTAAAATTAATAGCCTGAAACCACATTAAGCACTACATCCAAACAAACATTGTAATTGGAGGACATTCTTCATGTCAAGGCCTAATAAAATGTATAATCCTATTACATTTTACAGACAGTGTTTTCTGTATATTAGCACAAAGGGTTTGTTTTTGACTTTAGTCCTTAGAAATTACCTGCTAGGAACCCTCCAACCTCATAAATCCACCACTCGAAGCAGAGCATCATTGTACTGGGGATGGCCAATTTCATATATCCATCCCACTCCTGCAGTGAGTCACATGACCAGCCTGTGGTGGGCAGATATCGCAGACACAGATGGAGTGGTATTTTATGCATTCATTTAAACATTGTAGGAAGCTTATCAGTAAGTTTAACTAGCTAGTTAGCTTACCTCCCCATGTTTGAACGTGGAGCTTCCTCCAGCGAATATATAAATATAGGAAAACACAAATATAGATCTGAGATATGGTATTGGCAGCAGCAGATCCACTGAAATACAAATACCAGAAAAAGGCATGATTTTAAAACTGGTACAGTAGTTCTATATCTTTATATAAATGGACATATAAGCAATATCAAAAGAAAAAGTGAGTGCCCTGTGGTTTACAGATGGATTGCGTGTGATATTGTTTTTATACAACATTTTAAAATCGCGTTCCGGGGGGTAAAATAAAGCAATAAGCCCTGTGAAGCCATGGTTTACAGTGAATTTAGAACAGTTGTTATGCACGACGTGGAGCGGAGTGCCCAGGGGCGCAGGAGACATTTTCAAAGTGGGGGGGACCAAACTGTAAGCAAAAGCCCAGATAGTAAGATCAGATTATCGGATATCGGATCAGCACTTCATGCTCACTGGCGGACCACCATCATAAATTAAACTTGTCTGATCATTAAACTCCTAAGCACTGTGGACAGTTTGGGGATTTCCGCCTGGATTTGGCCTACCCTAATTGAAAAGCTTCTCATACCTATATACAGTGGTCTAAATACAAAATTTAGGTGTCAACCCTTTGAAGTTACATAAAACACTGCTGAAAGTGATAAATATTATAGTAGGCTATATGTTGTCTGTGCTGTATGAACATACAACAAAAAAGAGGCATTTTATGATTTTGATCAGTTTTATTCTTTCAGGAGACATAAGTAGATTCTATAACAGCATCTACATCATCCAGATTTGTATAATTTATTATATGTGCATCATTTTTTAATTAAGCATCACCTCAGGATCACCCAGCTGCCTTCTGTCCTGGAGATGTGATTCCAGCTGTGCCAGCAACTGCAACTTTAACAGCAACTGAAACAAAGAAATCACTGTTTATGCACACAGTTTTTGCACTGTAATAATACCCCTTTCACAATATCAAAATGTAGATTTACTGAAATGACAATTTCATTCAAGTTTGCATATTTGCAGACTGCTGTGCAATTAGTCTTGGCATATTCTAAACATAGTTTTGATATTTTTTGGTCAAATAATAGTTTATCAGATTGGTTGCTGTGGTTTTACATTTCAAAATAATAATCATTCCATCAAAAATGAGTATAAGCACTGTAAATGCAGTATTACAGTATATGCATACCAATTAAACGCGCAGGGTCTTCTCCTCGTGCGTCCTCCCCACTGCGTCGCTGGTCGAGGCAAAAATCTGTTTCGTTTTGCTTTCAGAGATCTCTTTTATACACGCCATCAATGCTTTTACCTTTGTAGATGTAATTACCGAAATCAAAACAGTCCATAAACTATAAATCCTCACGAAAACTTCAGTCAAGCCAGCTCGCGCGTCAACCTTACCTTTAAGTGTCAAATTTCTCGGTTTCTGAATGGACGGTTTGGCTTGATTGACATGTTCCCGCTAACTTTCAGGCATCATGATTTATATACCATCGACCTGTCCTAAAACGTTAGCACGCTTTGATCGATTGTTTGGAGATCGCGTGTTTCTCCGTTCGAGAGCGCAGTTCTTCACATCCGCGACAAAACAGTTGATTATTTACGAACGAAAGCTCACAGAAACGTGAAAATGGTCTCATTTGAAAGAAAATATCCTAAGCTAAAAGATGCTATAGTGTGACTGATTGAAGCAGCCCTTATCAAAAGTGCGGATGTAGATTTCTGTCTTTTCAAAACTGCGGGGGTCCTGAACCCCCTGTCCCCCGTGTCAACGGCACGCCTGGGAGTGCCTAAAACCCCCTTAGCTGTTATAAATTCACTGTAAACCACGGCTTCACAGGGCTTAATGCTTTTATAAAACGGTTACACACAACACAAATATTAAAGCCAAAAAATATTAATCAATGCAACTTTCATGAAGTAAATTCATTAAAAGCCTTCCTTCCGCTGGCAAAAAATAGTCCCTGACCATGAACAGCAACAGAACATTAGATGGCGGTAAAGATTGTCTTTATGAGCGAGTCACTCAGACGCAAAGACTTTTATATTGAAACTTGTTGTGAACATGGAACAAGACGGAAATGACAAATGCTTTGACTAGCGCTGTCAGTGTCCGCAGGGCATGGGAAAACCCATTAACTGTTAAAAGGACAAGATCGCAGCGGACATTCAAACAGATTTTTTATTATGAACATAGGACTGACCTGAAGGAAAATGCCAAATCTGAATGCAGGTAATACACTTGGTCACTCGATATCTCTCTCACAACACTCTTCTACATAATACAGTAAGCTTCAATTAACAAAATCAATTGAGAACAAAACCGGCTCAACCAATCAGAATCAAGGGCCGAACTATCCGTTTTATAATCCGCGTTTTTGACAGGGTATCGTGTTATTTGGGGACATAAAAAACAACCCGCGGCAACAGTGACAAAGTAGCCCAATTCCGCGGAAAAACTGCGGACTTGGCAACACTGCCATCAGACGAGCACTTCGAATCTTGGCCGGAAGTAGTAAGTCATCCGGATACTTTTCGCCTACAGTTTTATGAATACTGTAAATTTGAGCATACTGTTTTTCGCCTACTATATAATAGGAAAGTATGCAATTTCTGATTCAGACAGTCACTTGATTTGTTCCTGAATAAATCAGATTGTTTGAATGAACTTGACGCCACCTTTCTGCTTAGTGATGTGAACTGCAGAAATAGAACGTGCAAACAGGCACAAGCGAAATTGATATGAAAAATCCCTGTAGCCTACTGCAGGACTAAATATTAGGGATCTTGGAACAGCGCTTGAACAATCAATTTTAGAGGACAGTAACTAACTGTTGCATAATTAACTAACACATATTTTGTGTAAATGAGTGACAGGGATGACAGGTCCTCAGACTTACTTTAACCCAAGGTCCAACCAGTTGATAAGGATGTAGTTTGTCACCACATTTGCAACGTTGGCTGCAATGGCTGCATACATCTGAGGCAGAATCACACCCTACAGACCCAAAAACAGCCACTGTTAAAGCACCCTTTGGATTTACAGTCGCTGCTGTGACATTACAATGAGTGAAACATATGAAGTTACATTAAAAAATCGTACAGCAAGATGATCTCTGCTAGTAAAGATCATAATGTAACAGTTGGAGGCTGACTGTGATAGATAGGATACTCTGCAGGTCTTAAGATCTTGCATGCAACAATGTTTTTGAAGAGCTCAGCTAAGGTGCTTATCTACACTTATCTGCCAAAGAAGATTGCATACCTGGTTCTGGAGATAGGCTACTTGCAGCTGATGCAAAAACATAGCCTATATGAAGAAAGAGAGAAAGGGAAACACTGCTGGTTGAAGGTAAGGTGTATATGTGTATCATATTTCAAGCTATATAATGTAAATTATATGACTGTGCTGGCAAGAGGAAAATGACGCTATTTTTTATGACTCACTGGGACTGCTGGCAGGTAACAGACCACATAGAGTTGAGCTATCCTGAAAAGGAACACATTTGTAACTGTGATATAGAGGACAAGGCACCATGAATGATTTTAAAAAGAAGGCTGTGAGTTATCACAGCAGAATAAATCTGCTGCAGTGCACACTGTCATTTCCATCCTGGCCTGCATCTAAATTGAGTATTAGAATGTGTGTCTGTGCACATTAAAACGCCTCATTTAACAGCATCGTCAACATTTATTTAGGAAAGGAAGTTGCAAAATATGTTTGCAAGAGATAGGGAGGACTGTCATTCTCAGACTTGTTTGCGCAAAACCTTGGGATCTATAACTTTACACTTACATGATTAAATATTGTTCATTTTTTGGGGGTTCTAAACATTCTAAATAGTAAACAAGGAGTCATTCAGCACATACTTTTTTTATCAACGTAGATTTAGCCTCACGACTCACTTGCAGATTTTCAAACTGCAACTTTCAATGGACTGTATGCCACCACAACCCACATGGAAAAAACCTATATAAACATATATGTTTCAATATAGGTTTTGATATAGGTTTTTAATATATGTGACATATATAAAATTGGCCGTTTTCCTATATTATATGTACATATATGTACATATATGCACACACATATATATGTACACATATATGTACACATATATATGTGCATACATATACCTATATAGGTACATATATGCACGTATATATGCACCTATATGTTCACCTATAGGGGGAGACATGTTATGCAGTGGGGAAGTACTACCAAAAAGTGAAACAGGACATCTGCGGTCAATTTAAGAATCCTTGTTATTTCATCCCTGTAAAGAAAAGTCTGGGGCCTTTAGTTGCTATACAAGCATCTCAGATAAAAGAAAAGTGTCTGTTCATTAAAACTGTGAACAAACATGTTGACATTGTCTTCAAATTCATTAACCACAGTGAAATGCTCCGATAGATGGGATGAGGATGATGATGATGATTACTTGAATGTATGTTCTATGTACTTTTTTTTTTGTTACATTTAGACTGTAATGACCTTTCAGCCATATTCATCTAGAAACTGCAATAAGACAATACAGAAAACATTGCGTTTGCATTGCATTTGGTGGATGTAACGGTGAATGTGTGGATGTGTATGAGCTGTGATGTGAATCTGGAAGTGACTAAAATAAAAATTAAAAACCATTTTGTTATACATTTCCTTCTTTTCCACTATCTTCATACAAGAAAGAATTGACCTTGTAAATGTTTCTGGAAAACGTGTAGATATCATAGTTAATATATCATGTTAATATATTGCCATAGTTAAATTCCATAACATGCCAATTACATGTGATACCAATTTCACGTGTTCGCACATACATAAGTTCTTGCATAATTTTTTTGCCTTGATAATAGAAAATATGAGCTAGGCATCATGTATGACAGTCAAAAATTAGATATGAGCGACAAAATGACCAGATCCTGCCATTAGCTATACATATCTTGTATGTATAGGGCTTATATGTGGATATGAAGAAGCAATACAGGAGACCTATATTTCCTGTATATGCACATATATGCACCTCAATTTTGCCTATATGTGGCATATATACGCATATATGCAGCATATATACGCATATATGCAGTATATATACGGCATATATGCTATATATATACGGCATGCAGCATATATGCGGTATATATGCAGTATATATGCCACATATAGGCAGCATATATATTATCATATATGTGCATATATGCATCATATATGTGCATATACACTGCATATAGGTTTCATATATGCGCATATATCCACATATAGGTTCTTTCCATGTGGGAACATAAGATTTTAAATCAGTATTTTTGTCTTTTTATCCTGTAAAATATCTGAACATCTGTAAAAACAAGATTTTCTTAGGAAGCAAAATTTCATAAAATATGTTTTAGAGAATATATATCTTGTCTTGAAGTTTTTGCCTTGTTTTTAGCATAAACATCAATAGATTTTGTTAGAGATAAGGAAAAGGAAAAGCAAAAGCATATGAAAGTGAATTTGTCCTCTGCTTTAACCCATGCGGATTAGTGCACACTTACTAGGAGTAGTGTGTAGTGAACACACACACCTGGAGCAGTGGGCAGCCATTTTGGGGGTTAGCGATTGGGAGTTAGGTGCCTTGCTAAAGGGCACCTCAGTCATTTCCTGCCGGTATTGAGAATCAAACCCACAACTGTATGTATGTACGTATGTATGTATATGTATATGTATACTATGAGTAATATATTGGGTACACTTTATTTTGATGGTCCCCTTTAGACATTCTGTTGACTATAGCCGCGTTTCCACCGCAAGAACTTTCCCCAGGAACTACGGACTTTGGAGCGGTACTCGGTGTGGAACCAGGGTCTAAATGAAATTCCGGGTAAAAGTTTCCCCCTCAGGAAGTACCTGCTCGCTAGGTAGTACTTTTCCAAAGTTCCAGAACTTGCGGAAGTGGGACATGGGTGCTGAACATGCTGATTGGTTGAGTTCACACAGCATTTTGATTGGTTGACTCCACAGCATTTTATTTCAACCACCATTTTTAAAAGTCTGTTGTGGTGCGTCAACAATGGAGTTTGAAAATTCGACTGATGGGCCGACGACGAGGTTCAGTTTTCGTCACCGGACTTAATCTTCACGGTACTTTAGGAAACACAGACTGTAACAGGTCTGGGGGAAAAAAGTTCCTGGGACAAATTGTTCCGGGTAATTTCAGTGGAAAAGTGGCTTATAAGTTACGTTGGACCTACATGTCAACTCTCTTTAGAGTATTAGTAGACTGTTACGGGTAGAGTTAGGGTTATAGTTAGTAAAATAAGGGGTTAGGGTTAGTAGAATAAGTACTTGCAAAGATACTTATAGTCAGTAGAACGTCTGTTGGGGAGCATCAAAATAAAGTGTTAGCAGCTATTAAGCAGAAAGTCTACTAATATTCTAATGAGAGTTAATTGACATGTAAAGTCAAAGTAAAGTGTTACCAATTTATTTTTTTCTGTAATTTTTGAATCACCTGGCCACCTCTGGGTCTTGACCCAGCAACAGAAGGATGGGTTGGGTGTTGATGAGCAGAGCCCAACAGGGCAAACAGAAGAGCAGGAGGATCAGGACACTTCTCTGCAAGATGATGCCAACACGGTGCAGGTTCTTCCCACCAAAGGTCTGAGAGGAACATAAGGCCAAATCTTAGACAAAACTCTTTTTAAATTGATACTGTATTCATGAAATTCAGAATTTCAGCAGAACCTTATACTGTATTAAATTGCAGGAATTCCAGTGGGGTACAAAAAATGCATATTTTGTAATAAGTTAATAAGTAAATTAATAAATAAGTAAATATACTGCATGTCAACACATATTTTCATACCTGAGATATTAGGGTGTCAGCTGCCAGCGCAAGACCTCCACCTGTAGCTGCAGTTGTAATGTTTATCGTCTGATAAATCAGAATAACAAGCATCAGCTACTTCTCAGCCATGCTCTGAGCTACTTCAGTACACTAGCTTCAAAACCAGAGGCTTGTGATATGTCAAACCCCTGATGGCTGAACTTTACGATACTGTGCCAACATTTGCATTTCATACAACAATGTTTCTCTTTTACCACAAAGCAAACAGTATGTAACACTCCAGAGGAACAATAAGCAGACTGAAACAAACTCACAGCTGAAGCCATTCCATAACCAGCCAGCACACTGTTTCCCAGGCGACCGCAAAACATTGTTATGACAAACGGCAGGAGATAATTCAGAATGCGCGATGCAACCTGGAATGACAACCTGAGAATTCTCAGTGAATGAGAAGTATGTGAGAGCACCAAGCCATTTGGAGGAATAATGGCAGTTCTTTGCTTTTCTGGTTTGCAGATTATTTGCCACATGAGATGAAAGTGATATAAAACTTCCAAAGTTTCTGTTATGTTAATATGAATACATGAATATTTTATCCTTATATTCATTTTCATGTGCATATATAAGTGTAAGTGAGAGAAAGAAGCTGAGTTCATACCAGGGGTCCGGTCATTCGCAGGATGTGGTAGAGCTCCTGTCTGTATACCAGAGGGATGCAACGCCTCACGGATCTACAGCAAAAAAGCTTGGAACTAGGCTCCATTGATGAAGCTTCAGTCCTGGGACTTGAAACGTCCATGAGCTCCTTCGACCTGATCTGCAGTGAGGCCGAGACGCAACAGGGGACGATCCTGCTGCTGCTGCTGCAGCTGTGTTTCTTACAGGTCAATGTGGCAAAGTTTCACCATCTTAAAAGCTTACTGATTAGATGAAGCCACTTTCAATACTGTGTATGAGCGAACGTGTTGAAATTTGCAGTTAGATGACCTAAATACAACAGAGACCACTTATACAACCCCAATACCATTAAATGTTAGGACATTTTGTAAAATGTAATAAAATCAAGAATCTGTGATTTTCTCTTTAACCTTTAAATTTCCAATGTTTTCACTGGCCAAATAACTGTATTTTGTAAATATAAACAAATTTTGATTTTGATGGCTGTAACACACTCCAAAAAAAGTTGGGACAGAAGCATGTTTACCACTGTGTCACATCACCTTTCCTTTTAATTACACTTTTTAAATGTTTGGGGATTGAGGATACTAATTGTTGGAATTTTTTTGCATGTGGAATTTTTACCCAATCTCGCCTCATACAAGTCAGCTGCTCAGCAGTCCATGGTCATTGTCTCATTCTACTTTTCATGATGGGCAATACATTTCCAATAGGAGACAAATCTGGACTCCAGGCAGGCTAGTCAAGCACATCCACTTTGTTGTAGCACGTGCAGAATGAGGCCTGGCATTGTCTTGCTTCCCAGGAAAGATGTCATCCTGATGACAGTTTATGTCTCTGTACAAACGTCTCCACGTTAATGGTACTTTTTACACAGTCACCCAAACCATTTGCACTGATGCACCCCATACCATGACAGATGTTTGCTTTTGCACCTGTCGCTGATTAATGTCTGGATGGTCCCTTTTGTGTTTGGGACTGAGAACTCATTGTCAGTTTTTCCCACAAACAAGCTGAAACGTACACTCTTCTGTCCACAGGACACATTTCCACTGTCTTTTGAAATAGTGCACTTGAAAGACTAAGATGATGAACTTAAAGGGTTAGTTCACCCAAAAATGACATTTTTTCTGTCATTAAGTATTCACCTTCATGTCCCAAACCAATAAGACCTTCATTCATCTTAACACAAATTAAGATATTTCTGATAAAATAGAAGGGTTTCTGAACCGCACACAGGCCCAGAAAGGTAGTAGTACATTGCTAAAATAGTCCATGTGACTACAGTGGTTCAACCTTAATGTTAGAAAGTGACAAGAATACTTTTTCTGGATAGGAGCATAAGAGACTGACAGGAAAGAGAAGAAAGAATAAAGTAATTTTTTTTTATTATTATTGTTTTTGCGCACAAAAAGTATTCTTGTCACTTCATGACATCAAGGTTGAACCACTTTAGTCACATTGACTATTTTAACGATGTCTTTACTACCTTTCTGGGCCTTGAAATGTGCAATGATATTGCTACCATGGTTCAGATACCTCTTGAATTTAATCAAAAACGTCTTACGGGTTTGGAATGACATGAGGGTGAGTACTTAATGACAGAAATTACATTTTTGGGTGAACTAACCCTTATTATAATTATCTCATCATTTGGCACTTCTTTTTCATAAACATTTAGGCTATTCTTTAAAAGTGCTAAAAGATTCATTAATAGAGCCATAAGCAACTGGAATGGTTCCAGATTCCTGTTACGTCAATGTGATTCTACATCAATATGAACTAACATTTGAGGACAATGACTGGAGTTCACAGCATTAACTGCACACAAGAGGGGGCAACAGACTTTAATCAGAGGCCTGTATACGGACGATGCAGTTGTTAGAATTCAGTTGTCTAGTATTTATTGTCTTTTATAAAGTGCATGTTTTCAACAAAGCCCCACCGTGATAGTTTTCTGACAATGAAATATAGTAATAATGCATAACGGATACAATATATAGTGTAATATCATCAAGGGAATGTTACAGGGAATGTAATGATATTGATTTGCTTGTCCTTACAGCTGAAAACCAGTGTCAGTGCTTTATGCATAGAAAAAGTACACATGACAGAGTTGAATGAAAATCATTTTATATCTGTAAAAACAACAATAACAACAACAACAGCCTATACAATTCTAGAATTACTCTGAGTCAAAGCAGCAGGCTAACTTAGGCTTGTTCTTTTGTTAACTTCTCTAATTGTTTGTAATACAACATTTACATACGCTTAATTCCGCAGATTTAATTTTCTGCACCAGATTTAGTGTATCGTCAAGGTGTGATCATCCACTAATTACTCAGGATGTGGTGCAGAGAGGAACAGGGGTCTCCATGGTAACTGTAGGATTACTATGCTAACATGTCTTGATTTATAAGCACACTGAAATGCATGATTTGGGCTGACATGATGTAGATTGTGTTGTCATATTTTGCCAATAATAATAAGTTTGAAAAGGTTGTTAAAGACAGCTAACAAGACGATTCCATGTAGTTTTAGCAGCAATTTAATTCCGAGGAGCGTGCAGCTACGACCAGACTTTAAATAGCGATTCAATGACAGAGTCTCTCTCTGTATTCTCTCCACAAACTTCCCGATATCACCAAACAAATTGCTTTAGAGAGCAGTGAGGGTGACAGCAAATGATAGAGATTCTGCCAATTATGTTGACTCTTCGCTACTGTAATTTAGTTTGCTGGTAGTCCAAATTAATAGGGCTTAATTTCCATACAGATGCATCAAATCTCATTGTCGTATGTGACTTATGTGTCAGGTGCTTGTTTATTCCTGCTCCTGTTATAACCAGAAGTGGGCTCTCCAAACACTCTCAGCCCACTGTTGGCTATTTCTGTCAGATATAATGTATTGTCCTCTGCATTTAGCTTTGGCAGTCTGGAATGAAAATAACCCAAATGCGAAGGGCTTTTCGCCCTCTCCTGCGCTTTCTATATCATTCGGCAGCAGGTATAGGAAAATAACAGCATCATTTATCCTGCACAAACTATATGACACATTTGTAGCTATAAAGAGACTTTTTCATTATAATTCCGCAAGCTGTTATAAATGCTTTCACTCACCCTAAACTTGACACTTTCTGTGCTTTGAAATTGGTTCTAGAACCAGAATGGAAGAAAAAGCATAAAAAAACAGCATAAAAAAACCTCACACTTCGAACTAAGCATTAGCAAACTGATATGACCTTTTTTTCTTTAATACTTGGAGAAAGATATCCATTAGCTGCCATCTTTGCTCAGGCACCATATTCTGGAGATATTTTAAGCCAAACATATCAAATAAACTCTATTAGCCATAACACAAGTATATATATATATATATATCAGACAGAATCTGCTGAAAAAAATGAACTTTCACTTAAACCATCCTTGCACATTACTTATACACATAACTACATGAACTTAATTTTACTGAGTTGTTTCTACTAAAAATGAGTATTGTGAGCTTTAATAAGTGTTTGTTCAGTCAACTTAACATTGCTGAGTGAAACGCACAAATTAATGTTACATAACTAACTGGGCAGTGGATCAGTAGTTCCCAGCATGCTTTGCAAGGGACTGCATTAGGAGAGTAAATTTAGGGATTAAAGTGTTATTTTATGTGTTTTTCAGTAAAGGGAAAGATGTTGTTAGTTTATGTTAGTGTTTAATGTTCAGTTATGTCGGACATTTAGAAGAGTTTCTGTAATGTTTTTGAATTTTGTGGTTACCATTATGCAGAAGAGTGGTGCCTGTGTTTAGGATGTGAGCCTCATATATGCATGTTTATGATGGAATTCCTGCTCTCAATTCAATTGTTCAATGAGTTATTTCTTTGAGTGCATTTTGTAGAGCCAATGGTTTATTTGATAAGGTAAATTAAGTCAATAAATGTGCTCACTTTACGTAATAAACAACATTATCACTTTTATATAATATTTATGTGCAGTTTACTTAATAAATTCAAATGATTTGTATTTACTCAAAGAAATTGTCAGCTGTACTTGAATTTCTTTTGTTTACGCAACTAAATTGTTATTTGTACAAATTACTCAATATTATTTTTTTACTTGAAACTGCTTTTTTTAAGTAAATCCAACAATACATTTTTTGAGTTCCAACATTAAACAAACAAAAAAACACATGCACACTCAAAAATTGTTTAATTTCAAGCTAGTCATACAATAATTTTTTTGTTGAAAAAAATTGTATTTGTTGTGCCAGAAGCCATACACTTCAGCATTTGCTGTTACCCACAACAGTTCATCTTCTTCAGCAGATGGTTTAGAAAAATTATGCAATCACCCCATCAAATAGAAAAGTGTGAAAGAATTAAGCAGCTAGACAGCTTGTTTGCAAATCTTACATTACCTATAAACATAATAAACATATACCTAAAACATATTTTCAACTTTTTGTGTAATTTCTTTTAATGTTACCTCAGCTGAACACAAATAAACAAGCTTCCTGGAGAAGGAACAAATGGGAGTATTAAAAAAGAACCTAATGACGACCAGGTTACCTCCATGTCACATAAAAGACAGAGTCCACACTCCATCTAATGAAGATGGACAAATATGCCTGAGTGGAGGTGATGCATGGGAACCTCTTATTGCCCATCATTGTTCAACCATTTTAGAGAGAATGTACTTTCAATAGATAATTGGTTTAAGTGATGTAAAACAGCCCTGTTGCTTTGTGGTTAACACTGCAACATATTGATCATTACGCAATCAAAAAGGCTAGTACATAGTGCACATCCTCTCTCGGGAATGAAAACGGCAATGGTGATTGAGGCTGTTCAGTACATGCTAACCCTCAATGTCAGGCTGGAGGATGGTTACGCTCTGAACCAGGACACCATGGGTCACGTGTCTCACTAAATCCCTCAAGGCTTTCAACTGTGGCACAAAACCCTTAATAGAACTTTTTTCATCTGTTTCTTTCTTCTCCAAAGTGATTTTTTATATATTAGACCAAAAGCAGGAGCAGGTCAAACTGCTTTTTTGGGGCCTTGAAGAAGAAAAAGAAAAAGAAGAAGATGAAGAAGAATAAAAAACAATTACCAGGTCACATAATTATCCACTAAATTACCACCTCCTCAAACATCACATTTCATATGTTGATGTATATGTAACACAGTTCGTAAATACGGGAAGAAGGAGGCGGGAACCGGCGAACGTTCAAACAAAAACTTTAATTCAAAATAAACACAGAACAAAACGAAAGTAACGCCGNAAACATATACCTAAAACATATTTTCAACTTTTTGTGTAATTTCTTTTAATGTTACCTCAGCTGAACACAAATAAACAAGCTTCCTGGAGAAGGAACAAATGGGAGTATTAAAAAAGAACCTAATGACGACCAGGTTACCTTCATGTCACATAAAAGACAGAGTCCACACTCCATCTAATGAAGATGGACAAATATGCCTGAGTGGAGGTGATGCATGGGAACCTCTTATTGTCCATCATTGTTCGACCATTTTAGAGAGAATGTACTTTCAATAGATAATTGGTTTAAGTGATGTAAAACAGCCCTGTTGCTTTGTGGTTAACACTGCAACATATTGATCATTACGCAATCAAAAAGGCTAGTACATAGTGCACATCCTCTCTCGGGAATGAAAACGGCAATGGTGATTGAGGCTGTTCAGTACATGCTAACCCTCAATGTCAGGCTGGAGGATGGTTACGCTCTGAACCAGGACACCATGGGTCACGTGTCTCACTAAATCCCTCAAGGCTTTCAACTGTGGCACAAAACCCTTAATAGAACTTTTTTCATCTGTTTCTTTCTTCTCCAAAGTGATTTTTTATATATTAGACCAAAAGCAGGAGCAGGTCAAACTGCTTTTTTGGCGCCTTGAAGAAGAAGAAAAAGAAGATGAAGAAGAATAAAAAACAATTACCAGGTCACATAATTATCCACTAAATTACCACCTCCTCAAACATCACATTTCATATGTTGATGTATATTATAGTACATATACCAGATGTGCCCAAAATCCAAGATCGTATCTCATGAATCTAAAAATAAAATATGGAAATAGTTACCATGAACTCATTTTATCACTTTCAGGCATCAATAGTTGGAATAGATGATGCAATAGCTATTTTTTATGGATGGGGTACATATTGAAATATGAGCTATCTCAGGAAGCACGACTGAATCATCTGAATGATTCACCACAATGATTTCAGCATCTAATAGAATAGCTTACACATTACAGTAAGGCTGGATGAAATCATGTCATCTAAAACCCACAAAAGATAGGAAATTCTAGTTAAATATTGATGCTTAGGTTGAAGGCAGAGTCCATTGTGGTGTCTGTGGACAAAAAGAGAAAAAGTATTATAGCCTAAGATACCATGAACACCTGGGAACGAGTAATAGAAAAATAGAGAAGAAATGAAACTTGGGAAAAAAAGAAAGAAAAAAAAGAAAACCTGAAACAAAACCACAACTAAATAATACATTTTTAAAAAGGACAAATCTAAACGTCAAGACAAAATAACCATAAAAACCAAACCAAACATTAAATAAAATAATAAAATGACAACAAAGCACAGTACACAACATAAAAGCTCAAAAACCAGAATGCAACACAATAAAACAAAGAACAGCAAAAACAGCAACACAATAAAACAAACAGCAAAAAACTGAAACAAAGGT
>RJVU01011283.1:2604817-2622026 GCA_003731715.1 Anabarilius grahami | reverse complement strand
CCCCCCCCCCCCCCCCACAAACACAAAAAAACTACAGTATAAAACAAAAGAAAAGGTAAAATAAAGAAAAGAAAACCACTAAAAAAGACTCTAAGAATATGAAAATCATACAAATTCTAATTGTATATGGTTACATTGTGAATATCTTAAAATCCTAAACTATTTTCTGCTGTTTCACAACTGTTGAGGCAGAAATGATGATTCTGAACATGTTAACAGTGCCTTTAACAGGAGACGCTTGAGACGCTGCTGGATACTTTCCCATGAACAACAGTGACTGAGAAACTAGTCTCCAGGGGCTCATGGGCTTGACCCTGCAGCTGAAGAATGTTCTGTAGCAGGATATGGTTTCTGACAGAATAGCCGCTGCATGTAACAGTTTGTGCGAGAGAATGCAAGTGTGTATTTGTAGTTATTCTGCAGAAGGTCTGTTTTTAAGGTAAGCTCTCCATCCCTGAGTCTTGCTTGTCAGGTCAAAACATGTCCTGTACTTATATCACAACCATTCAGGAAGTCATTTGATACTAAACTGCTGTCTCAGAAAGTCTCCAAAGCTCCAGATTCGCACAAATCTACACGGTAATGCTGAAAGAACGCTTCAGTGAAACTACTGGTCTTGAGGGCCCTCTTGACTGGAATCATATCTACTGCATGTATAACTGGCTTCAATAAAAAGGCTGGGGGAAAAAAAAAAACTAAATTACGGTGCCGTGCTGGGACCAATCTTCATAATGACATGAAAGGCTCTAATGTGTAATTATTCATTTTTAAAGCTACCAAGTTAAAGCTACAGTATAATATCAGATTGAAATATGCTTTATGAGGTTTCAAAATATTGTCCCTGCCTTTGAAAAACGTTTGTGGCATTTCTATAAAAGGAATAATTGAGTTCGGATCAGATCAGATGAAAATGCAAAGTGTCAAAATTTGTATTCATCTAAGCTTTTAATCAACCACAGGACAGGGAATTTTTTCCTTCTCAAAGCAACCAGATGACGGCAAAATATAAACATGAATTTTGCTTTGCAGAGAAGATGATTAATAGTTATGCTCATTTTGGTGATTATATGCAATATTTGCAAAGAGTAATTGCCACACGAGTCCGAAACGATAAAGATGCATTCAATCAAAAATGTGCAACAATGCAATGCTGGCACATCGAGAACAATAGATTAAAGAGGGCACATCATTAATCCCAGCGATATGTTCACACAATTTGCACATGCCGACCTCTCCAGCACATGTCTGGAGCATCAATCAGCTAAAGCGTGTGAACTGTGATTAAAGGACTATTTAGCATCCGAAAGAATGAGCGGTTCACTGATGAGGGCATTTGTTCACCCGCTGACTTTAAAAGCTGCGACAATATCCTGCAAGGGAAAACTGTCCCTTAAAGGGCAAATAAAAAGTTAATTTCACTAGAAACCTGTTGTCCGCACATTTGTCGCTTTCAAGGATAGGCTATATGTAATTTGAGCTTGATTTAAACTACTCGGAGTGGTGGACACAGTGCTGAAGACAAAACCGACTGGTGTGTTCTGGTTTAAAATCACTCACACTTTTGCTCAGGGAACATTTACATCAGCGTAAAAGCAATTTGCATACATATTAAGGCTAGTCTATCTAAAGCGTTGCGACTCTTTACAGAGTAAAGCAGAGTATGGAACCCAAGAGGCGACACTCTGATACTTTTTGGGCAACAGCCACTAGGTGGCGCTCTGGTAGCGCAGCCGCCATTATGGGGTGAAAATACTAACTGGACCATAGAATCCTTCACATCTTACACACCCAAAATCGGCAAATTTCACTGCCAAATCAGAAGCGCAAAAGAACATTTTTCAAATTAAGTCACCAGTCAATTTTTTGGCTCCTACAGTAGGCTAAATGTTGTATTGTCTTATGTTTTATTACCAGTTGTAGAATCCAACCTTTCAACCATCTGTAATGTATACTTTATTGAGCATTTCCATTTTATTCAACTTTACACATTTATTAATAGTAAATTAATAATTAATACATTTAAGATCATCATATTTGCAGTAAACAATATATTTCAGACCTAGTGGAGTAATAGCAATAATAGGTCTGAATTGAAATAGGCTATATTGTACGTTTTAATGGATAATCTTATAATACATGATGCATTGCTGTGTCCGTTATTGCATAATTCCCACTTTTGGACACTTTTGCTTTAACATACAACACTGCAAAATCAAGCTGTTATATTCATATTTATTGTCCAACATTCCCAATTTTTCTGATGCATGTCCTTAATTTAATTTCATATGTTGGTATTAATTTAGTGTTTATTAGCCTAATGCTAATACAAGATCTTTTAAAGAATTTTAACCCAAACTTACTGGGTTTCTAGACAGCAAAAAGGTTTTGTGAAAAAGTGGAAGACAAACACAGTCTGTCAAATAAACTGTTAAAAGGATTCGATGATCACTAGTGATAGTATTTTATTCTGTGTTGTCTTCATTCAGGTTGGATTCCAGCTTTAATGTACGTTTTTTTTTTTTTTTTTTAACAAAGCAGCTGATATTGCCATAGAAACTAGTGGACTGCGACTCGCTTTCACCACAAAATGGCGGAAACGCAGGGCCGCTGCTGGGCGACGGTGTTTCAATGGAACGTTCTATTGAGTTTCGCTTCTTGTTAGTGTATATTCTTTGGTAATTGGTGTTGATAACACTGAGCTGCTTCCTCTGACTGTGTGTGTGTGTGTGTGTGTGTGTGTGATATTGATAGAGCTGTACTCACCTTTCAGGCTGGTCAGGAAAAAAAAAAAAAGTCACAGCTTCACAGTACTGACAGCCAAAGTTTACACAAATATATCAAGCAGGTTTTACAATGGTTTATTGAGTGAATATACAGCTCGGTATAGGCCCAACAGAAGCACATCCACTGAAATAGACTGACTGGACCAAATACCACAATAATACAGGTTTGTCAAGAGACCTTTTATGGGAGGCCACTGACAGTTGAGTATTGAATATGTACTTTACACGTTTTTAAAATACAAATATACTTTTTCACACACCATCTGAGAATATAGATATTAGACAAATAAATATACATCTTGATAAGGCTGAAAACACATTCATATACAGTATATTGACAATTCAGCAATGTTTTTTCAATGATCACACACAAAAGAATTAAAAATTCTGCCTATAAAATCTACACAAATTACAGGCTCGGTTTAAAACTTTAACTATCAGAGGATCAAAAGGCCACTAGCACGATCTCTGAATTAAAAATATGTACAATAAATAGAAAAATCTCCAAACTAACACTCATACAGATAATGTACATGCACACATATACAGACCCACACAGACCAAAACACTCATGCCTACCCACTTTCACACAGTTTCCAGGGTAATATAAAGAATTACAGTCAAATATACAAGAAAATAAAATTACATAATAAATACTTTAGCTGTAAAATTACAATTTTCAATTGACAGCCCCATACAAAGTACCAAAAATCAGTAATTGCAATAGGAAAAAATGTGACATTACAAGAACTACTGACTATGGACACCCTCATGGTGACACCAGCATTAGAGCGGCCTGATAGTGTCTTTTGTTCAAACACAGTAGTTTATTTACATTTATTTATTGTAACACCAAGGTTATCCTCAAGTATAGCATAAAATACTAATATAGTATGTTCTTCAACAAGACCATCATACTCCGTGAGATGGATTTACATGTAAACAATATCAATGTGGTTTGCACAAGTTGTTGTACTGATAAAACTGATTAATGTGACATAAGGACATCTTAACTATCACAGTCACTTTACGATACAAATTTAAAACGGTAATTTGGCCAGTTAAGGTGCACTACAAAAATATTTTCTTAATCAGATTTTTTTATTTTTGGTTTTCAGTCAATATATCTGAAAATTCTTAACAAGATGCATTTACCTGAGAAACAAAAAACAAACAAACAAACAAAAATATTAAGACATGTATTTAGAGAATATATATTCAATTTATACACTACCGTTCAAAAGTTTGGGGTCAGTTAGATATTTGAATGTTTTTGAAAGAAATCTCTTATGTCTTGCTATTTTATGTCTTCCTCAGATGTAATATCATCAAATATACTTAGAGCTTGCTCCATTTCTGTAAATCTGTTTTTGTGAATGAACGACTCTCTCAGGGTTGCCAGGTTTTCACAACAAAACCCGCCCAATTGCTACTCAAAACTAGCCTAAAACTCGCCCAATCGCGGTTCCCTGGTAAAAATCGTGTTCCGGGGGGTAAAATCCGCATTTTTTGGTTGGGTTCCCGTGGAAAGATTTGCATTCCAGGGGTTAAATATCATGTTATTTGGGGTCGCTTCAACTTGCAGACATGTAAAACAACCCATGGCAACTGTTACAATAGCTAAGTTCTTCAAGTAGGGCTCGCTGCAGCCTGCGGTAGACATCCAACCCGGCCCGCATCCAAGTGTGACGTCAGAAGCCACGACCGTGCCCTCGTGACTCCCCACTAAACTACTTCACCAGAAATCCCGCCCTGCAGGTAATTTCATTAGTTACAGCACTCAAAAAAATGATACGTTGGATTAACTTAATTTTTTTATGTCAACAGGTTCCACGTAATTTGGTTGTGTTGCATTTAATTAACATTATTTATTTCAGTTAACTTAAATTTATTACATACAGTTAACTCAATGCCATTTAGTTGAATCAGGTTAACATTCTTAATTTTGTCCAAAACCATTAAGTTTAATTATCCTAATATTAATATCAAACAGAAATTAAAAAAATTATCCAGTTTAATTGATTAGTTTATTTAGTGGATGCGTTCAAAAATAATTTTCACAACTTTACAAAATCTTTACTCTGTAAAGACACTTATTGTTAGGTGTTAGCCAGAAAATGGTTTTATTCCATCTATGGCATGCCCAAAATAGTTGTTTTTATTATTAAAACAACTTTAATTGATGTCAGCAGGTCCTCAACCTAAGCACATGTTCTACACTTCACTACAATGGTAACCCCTAAAACTATTAACATAACAGAAACTTTTAAATACCAACATAATAGAAAGTAAACATTAAAAAGTCTCTCCATTTTCTCATGTTGCTAAAAACTGCGTAAAATAACACTTTATTTCAACATTTACTCTTCCAGATCAGCCCCTTTGCAAAGCATGATGGGAAGTGAAAGTCCTGTTTGATTGAGTCCTGGTTGAGTTTACTTGATTGAAACATGTTATTTTAATATTAAAACATTAAGTTAAGTCAAAAAGTAATCGTTTTAAGTCAATTTAACATGAATCAATTAAATTTGAACCAGAAACCTAATACAATAATGTTGAATCAAAATAAGTTGTTTAAATAAAGTGAACTGCATCAAAAAATCATTTTTTTGAGTGAGTGACAGGTAGGTTTAGGAATCAGTGTTGGGTGTAGGCAATCAGTACTATGATTGACATGACCAATAAAATCTTAAGAATCGGCTGCAGGGCGGCACGGGCGTGGCTTCTGACATCACACTTGAATGTGGGCCGGGTTGGATGTCCACCGCAGGCTGCAGCGAGATGCTTCTCCAATTCTTGGCAACAATGGACTTTCTTTAGATGTTGCTCTTGTCTTCATCTATAGCCGCTTGCTCCACCTGCTGGTGAGGAAGACTAACAGCAGATAGAGATTATGCATCTGTACTCGACTGTTGTTCCTGCGGTTCCCGGATATGCAATGTAGAATTTTCTGTCAAATTTGAAGCACTGAATTTGAGGAAGCGAATTTGTAAAGTGAAATAAAATGGACCCGAAAATTGGATAGAATATTACAGGTTGTATTTTTAAACAGACCGAATATTTTGGAAGTGAAATCTGAAAGGTGAGTATGGATTGCTGAATTTTTAATAATGAAAATGTGTGTGAAATGTTTTGATGTGAAATATTCATAGCTTAAATGTAGAATTTCAGCCCACAAAAATGCAAGCCCTAAAAATACAATGCAAGCATGGTTAATGCTTGCATATTTTTTCAATTAGTGCAATTCAACGAGCTTTTTTTATTTCAAAAACATTTGTCATTAAATTACTTCCATAATATACTGTCTGTCTGAAAAGAATTATTATGCTTCAAATAAATTCATCTTGTTTTAAGGATGTTTAAATATTTGTACTGGAGAAAGAGACAAAAAAACTGATTAAGATAATGTTTTATTGTAGTATGAGTCAGCTATTGCCACTGCTGCAGTCAGCTATTGCCACGCTCATATACATCAAACATACTATGTTGGTCTAAGTGCCACTTATATTTACAACACAGGTAAGAGGACAGGCACAAGAAAAACCACCGATGGTTATAAATATGCTTCTGCAGTGTACCAGAGTGCTGTGAGTTGTGGCGTGACCCATCAGAGGAATGGGCGGAGTTCAGCAGCAGTGTCAGACTCTGTTCTGACTGAGTGGCTGAACAGAGACGGGGGCGACAAGAGTTCAGAGCAGGTCACCACACTGGCACAAAAGGTTAATGTACAGTTTTGCAAGTCCGTCTGGCCACAAGCGGGCCGTAGACAGCCGCCCAGAGCAGACAAATGCTTGCAATACTAAAACAGAGGGATTATTGCAAGAGTCATCGCTGCCACCTGTCCGAGCAGCGGGATACTTGCCCTCCCTTTTCCTACGTATTGCTTAGGCATGAGGAAATTTGATGTTTTCTCTTATCAGATATCCTCTTTCTTCCTGACAGGTGATGCGAGAAATCCTTCGTAGGATGCTAAATAAACCCAGAAGCTCCTGATGTACAACTCCAGAGTTTGTGTGCCGTTGTGTCTGATCCACGCGGATGGCACTTCCGCAGGAGTTTTTATCAGCTCAGGTGGGATTTGTCTTATTATATGGTGTGTAATATCAGCAGAAGTAGTAAAGATGCTGTGGGGTTGAGGGAGGAGAAAGATTGTGAATTAAGGCATGCTTCGCACAGCAGTCACGCTCCAATGAGCGCCCATATAAAATCTATTTCATTATGAAAATCATCAGAGAAAATTACAAACGGTTTCCCGACAAGCCTCACTCAGGCCGCGGTCGGCATCTATCTAATCATTATTTGGCAAAAAGGAGGAACGCTGGAGATGGGGCATGTCTGGGCACTCTATTTGCGGATCACCGGGCCCAGCAGAGCAGCCCCTCAGTTGCACATTTGCATTCAGATTTGCACGGCGTGATGGGATATGAGGCGGTGGGAGGCCTGAGCTCTATTAATAATCCTTCAGCCTTTTCTACAGTCCTGATTATGAATGAACCGGAGCTGGAGGAGGGGTACCCTCTGATTTAATGCAGAGGTTCAGAAGGATGTCGAGCCACTAGTACTGTCCCCTAATCACTTTTTTCCTAAAGCCACTAAATCATTCAAGGAGGAAACTGATACCGTAGGGGGTTGAGGTCTTACTGGGGTCTGAATACAAATTTTGGCTTATTAATTCAGTGATGCTGAGATTGAATTTAGGAATGTTTTACAGCACAATTGTGATGCTGTGAGAATATTAGATTTGTGCTTATTTGAAATTTTAATTGAAATCAAATTTAAAATATGAACATGCTTCATCCTCATTCAAAATCTTTTTATAATGATAAGACAAAAAAACAAAACAGCCTAAGGATACGTTTGTGTGTTTAAAAATAAGGAAAAATGGGATGGGGGGAGGGGGGGTTAATCACAGGAAACATGTTTATAAGCAGCAAGAGACAACGCAACAGCTGAAGACGTCCTTCTAGAGCAGTGATTCTCAACCAAGGTCGCTCATAGTCAAAGAAAACTTTTGAATGCCCCCCAAGATATTTCTGATACTTTGCTATAATGACAAAGCAGTTTCATTTTTTACAGAAACTAGGAGTGGCAATATATTAAAGGATTAGTTCACTTTCAAATTAAAATTTCCTGATAATTTACTCACCCCCATGTCATCCAAGATGTTCATGTCTTTCTTTCTTCAGTCGAAAAGAAATTAAGGTTTTTGATGAAAACATTTCAGGATTTTTCTCCACATAGTGGACTTCAATGGCCTCCAAATGGTTGAAGGTCAAAATTACAGATTCAGTGCAGCTTCAAAGCGTTCTACACGATCCCAGACTATCTAGAGAAAGCATCACTCATTTTCTAAAATAAAAATATTATACATTTTAACCATAAATGCTCATCTTGAACTAGCTCTCTTCTTTTTCTCTATTAGAATTCCAGCAGTGGAGACACTGCTAAGTGTATTACTGCCCTCCACAGGTCAAAGTTTAAACTAAATTGTCATATACAATATGCTAGTGCAAGTATATAACAATTAGTTCAAACTTTGACCTGTGGAGGGCAGTAATACACTTCTATTTCTTCGAATTCTAATAGAGAAGAAGAAGAAGAGAGCTAGTTCAAGATGAGCATGTATGGTTAAAACGTATATAATTTTTACATTTTTTTAGAAAATGAGCCATGGTTTCTCTAGATAAGACCCTTATTCCTCGTCTGGGATCACGTAGAACGCTTTGAAGCTGCAATGAAACTGTAACTGAAATGTAATTTTGACCTTCAACCATTTGGAGGCCATTGAAGTCCACTATATGGAGAAAAATCCTGAAATATTTTCATCAAAAACCTTAATTTCTTTTCGACTGAAGAGAGAAGGACATGGACATCTTGGATGACATGGGAGTGAGTAAATTATCAGGAAATTTTAATTTGAAAGTGAACTAGTCCTTTAACATAATTATACAAAATAATTAATTATAAATAATTAAATTCCGTAAATCCAAGAACTAAATGTTTTTCAAGGTTTACACTTTTTATTAGCAATGAAGTTACATGACTTTTGCATTTTGTGATTACAGGTCTAAAAAAAAAAAAAAATTAAAAATAAATAAATAAATACATAAAAAAATTCTCTCACAAAAAGCTATTTCTACCCAATAAAATGTAAAATGTTTATAAAAAATTTATTTATTTGTAATTTTCATGACTTATCAAGGTCCAGGGAAATATAGATTAAATGCAAAAAGGTCTGTACTCTAAAACTAGTTTTATTAAGTGAAAGCAGGAGATAAAAAAAACAGTACAGATTATTTGGCGGTGTGACAGCAGAAACGTTTATACTGTTTTTATCTGCACACATTTTTGCTTTTTTATCTACTGAAAAATATGTCTACTGAAACATAATTAGCTGGGAGAGCGCGGTGAGTACTTTGATTGAATAAATTAATATAGGAAATATGATTTCAAATTACATTTTTTTTTTAGTTTATTTTAAATCTTTTTTTGTCTTATTTTAAATCATTTTAAGCAAACTTGTGGCGCCCTTGGAAGTGTGCTGAGGCCCCCTAGTGGGTCCCAGCCCCCCTGGTTAAGAGCCACTGGTCTAGAGCATCAAAATGCATTGTGTTTTGTGTGAATGGCCCTAACGCTTACCTAGAATCTGTCCACCAAGAGATCATTCCCATTAGTCTTTTTACATCCCTCCTATGTTTCTCTTGGGTCAGGGAGTGGTATCACCACGGTGCATGGACCCCCGTGCCCACAGGGCATGGCCTGGACCCCCTCCACCCCCGTGGTCCTTGTCCGACTCGGGTTGGCTCTGTGCTCGTTCTGGCTTAGGGTTGGGTGTCATGGGCGGGTCAGGCTGCTGCACCGACATCGTGCGACGGAGGTGTGTGCGCTTACACAAGAAGTCCGGTTTGGCTGACAGACCAAATGAGCCCTTTCGAAGCACCATTCGCACTGAAGAGCTCTTCTTGGGCCGGGCTCTGTGACTGAACTGCAGGGAAGATAGATGTACCGCGTAGCCCTCGCTCAGGAACTGTGAAGGATCACAAGACATGAGAAAACATTAGAGAAAACTTGATCATATTTGACCCGTTATGGTGGAAATTGAATGAAAGACAAGGAAGAATCAAAGTCAGTTAACCTGGCACTGATTCTGGTACTTCTTGGAAGGCCGTCCCACTATATATATCTGGTTTGGGCTGAGGCTCAGCATGCTATAGACGGAAATGTCCTTCATGGAGCCGTAGGCACAGTTGATTTTAATGTGACACTGCCAACATGAGAAAAGGGCAAAGTGTGATAGACGGCCTGAGGACCCACTACGAAAACACCTCAGTTCCTGTGTGACAACTCATGCGTGAGACAGGGGAAGTGAGCGTGAGAGAACTAGGCCAAGAGATGCAGAAATAAAGGAATAAAGAAAAGTGATGTGTCTTACACATGTTCATTCCTACTATGTGGTATACTTTCATGTCCCCATCATATATTTATAATATTCACTGCCGTTTAAAAGTTTGGTGTCTGTAACATTTTTTGCAAGAAGTCTCTTATGTTCAACATGGCAATAAATTATGGCAATACATTTTAAAATGTAATTTATTCCTGTGATGGCAAAGCTGAATTTTCAGCATCATTACTTCAGTCTTCAGTGTCACATGATCCTTTAGAAGTCATTCTAATAGGCTGAATTGATGCTCAAGAAACATTTCTTATTGTTATCAATGTTGAAAATGGCTGTACTGCCCAATATTTTTGTGGAAACTGTGATACATTTCTTTGTAGGGATTCTTTAATGTATTGAAATTCAAAAGAACAGTGTTTATTTATTATTAATGACTTTACTGTCACTTTTGATCAATTTACTGTGTTAGTTAGAATAAAAGTATTAATTTCTTTAACTGATCCCAAACATAATTAACTAAACATGAGGGTGAATCTTAAAATAATCTGGTTTTAATGGAGGTTTCCAATTCTGACATATTCTCAGGTGCATCTGACATGAAATCTGGCAATTTATTAAACAACTGTTTTTTTTTACTCTTATTTTCATATCCCCTCACTAAGCAATGGTTAAATTCAAGGTTAGGCATCCGGTTCATTTTCCATTGTGTACATAATAAGAAGTTATGATTCATAAACTTTAAGTGCCTGAGCTTGACAAAAAGCATATTTCTGAAAGTCTAGTGTACCTTTTTATAGAAACACTTCCTTAAACAACAACACAGCCATATTCATATTTTACAAGCTACAGAGTTCAAAAAAGTACTGCAGAACAGGAATGACCCATATATATATGTGGACACGGTAGCAGAAACATTTACCTCGTGCACCAGGTTCCTGAGGAAGATGGTTTTCTGGCGAAGTGGGTCGTGCACCAACCCCTCCGAAAAGAAGATCATTCCCTGGGGGAAGTTGTGTTGAGACAGCCAGGACACAACCCTCTGCTTTTGCATGTCTGGACGGCCAGTGATGTAAATGATCAGGTAGCCCAGGTCCTGCCAGTGTCTGCATGCAAAATACTATAATTTACCCTCTGCGCAATGCCATGATTTGGGGAATGATTTCCGGATAGTCATAGCGCCTGGTCCTCCAACAACAGATTGCATTTGACAAAGCAGTAAATTTGCCCAAGGACAGTCTGGGAAACAACCCAAGATTCTCCATTTGTGAATCCCAAACCCCATCTGATATCTGGTATCAGCACTTCCCTATCTCTCTATTAAATGAAATCCAATTGTGTTTCACCGGCAGGCCGGTTCTTTTCAATATCGCTATGGCATGAAATGAAAGCATCGATTCTCTCACACACATTTACACACAAAGCCACCCAGTGAATTTGTTACCTGACCACATCCACAGCTCCGGGCCGTACTTTAGGGTCACTGCCCATAATAGAGACGCTAGCGGCAAATGAACCGTCGATGCTAAAGACGACACACTCCATCCCCCGTGGCAACACCGTCAGGAAGGCCTCTGCGCTCGTCTGGTCACCCCTGCAAGGAAAGAGTGACATAAGGTGCGAGGAGAACAAAGATTCGGCTCTTGATCAAACTCAAGATGCGGCAAAAGGCCCGAGATCAATTTTACATCAAGGAGTTTTTCTCCTTCAGCCCTCAGGGTGAGAGTTTTACGAGTGCCAATTGAACGCTTCTTGGTATCCTCGCAAATTATCCCTGCTGAGACAACCTTGAGATACAGCCCTTTTGGATACATTACAAGTAATCTTCAGAGTCCCATTGACTTACTTGACAACCATTTTGATGGGGTAGACTCCCACTGCTAGCTTTTTGCTTTTGGGGATGGTGTAGGTCACTCTGCCACTGCTGTTGGTCACCTCGGTGTCTAAGTGCACCCAGCGACCCGACTGCGGCTGGGTCATCACGTACACATCGACCTGAGATACAAAACAACAAAGAAAAAGACAATGAGAATGAGATGGAGGGAAATTATTGAGGCACACCAGGGTTGTCACGACACCAAAATGTGAGTAGTCAAAATGTCCATTTTGATACCACAGAAAAAACTATACTGCTATTCTCTTTATTTGAGAAGTTAAACATTAATATACTATACCATTCAAAAGTTTGTGGTCATTAAGGTTTATTTTAGAAGAAATGAATACTTTTATTTAACAAAGATACATTAAATTGATTAAAACTAACAGTAAAGACTTTTGTATTGTTACAAAAGATTTCTCTTTCAAACAAATGCTGTTCTTTAAACACTTTCAATTCATTAAAGAATCTTGACTTCAACCCTTTGAATAGTAGTGCAAAAATTACAATTATTAAGTGCAACTATTATGTTCATATTAATATTGTATGTCATGCAGTGTTCAAGTATTTGTCAATAATGTTAAATTGTAAGTAATTAAAAACGTTCTATATTAAAAAAATGAAGAGAAGTGGTCTAGTCTTTTTCCTTTTCAATATTGCTTTGATTAATATTTGCAACATAAACAGATAGTTTAATAACAATTTTTGATTTTTTCCCTGCCTCTTAACATTGTCCAGTCCCCATGAAATCAAAATGGAAGTTTTTTGGCTTTTAGTATGAATATGTTAGCCTTACTCTTATCTATGAGCTAGTGTGCTCCAAAACAATGACGAAATTCATATTTAGAAGATAGAAGCATTCAGAACTTTCAGTCTCTAACTTCCGCCAATATGGATCAATGATTTTGATGACATCACACTGCACAGCTTCTCATCAGATTTTCTGTCCAATCAAATGCTCTCTAGAATCTAAAGCGCCCCACCCCCTACATTATAAATAGACGTTTAGCTCACAAATGTACTATTTTCTACATGGTGAATGTTGCATAGTGCACTATATAGGGGATAGGGAACAATTAAGACAATGTAAATATGCTTTCCATTGAGGCAAATGAAGTCTGGTTTCATGTTAGCATCACGAGAACTGCCGCAGCGCGTGCACACACAGTCTGCTCTGGTCCAGAGACACTATAGCACAGAGCCGATCATATGCGGGAGTCTGTGCAGACCACAAAACGTTCTGACCCATTTGAATTCTGCACAGAATGCTATATTTTAAAGCGATATGGAAATTAGGAGGAGAAACGGTTAGAGATTTGAAAGAAAACTGAGGCTTTACTATGGGCTGTTTTAAAAAAAGGGAAGGGCTGTTCGATATGTCCCGCCATGTCTTCCTGATTCAGTGGAAATAACGTCAACACTTCAGTGGGCCTTTAAAGTATAACTTGGTAATGTTTACATTAGAACTTCACCAAAATGGCCAATATATTAGTAATTGGCTTCAAAATGTAAATAATGACTACTTTCCGATTGATGCATCCCTAACTGTACCTATGCAGCCTCATATTAACAAATGGTGCAAGTGCTATCTCTAAAAGATACTGGCAAAGGAGCATAATTTTATTTTTACCAGTACTTTTGTGTACTATCTCTGAGTTAGTACGCATTGTAAATTGTAATTGGCAAAAAAAAAAAAAAACACTGACACACTCCACTGACATTTTGGTTGCATGCAAATAGCTTGTATAAATGAGAGTAGACCACTGCTCTCACCTTTTCGCCAGTCAGGGTTACCATATCCAGAGGACCGTACATGAAACGACCAACCAGGGTCTGGTGCCCGTCCTCGGTTGCGATGACATCATTGACTCTGTGGTTGGCAGTGACATTCTGCAGACAGAAAGAGGAGATATTAGGTTGTCTCTGCTTTTCAATTTTTTTTTATCCTTTGCCACAATAAGAGCAAATGACATTGATAATACACCATTACTGCCATGCACCATTACTGACAGATGGGAAAAAAAGAGAAAGGGGCAGTTTCATAAGTATGCAGTACAAAGTCCTTCCAAAAGAGGGTGTCACACTCTAATCCTTCCCTTCTTCAATAAATTTCATTTTAATGATAACTCTGTTCTACACAGAACCCAGTGAAGATAAATGTGAAATTAAAGCAAGAAAATCACAGAGCTATGCAAATCCTGAAAATAACTGTCCGCAGTCACCTTCATGCCAGCAGATGAAGCAGACAAACATAGAGAGGAAGATAAACACAAGAAGCTTAAACTCTGCTGCTTTATAGAACAAAGGCAAGACTTTGAGACAGCGTCTGAATTCACAAAAGCTTCCCCCATAAACCCGACTCAAACGTCCCTCTCATATACCAGCTATTATAGTAACACTAATACTCTATGTATGAGAAATCATCATATCAATACTTGAATTCATGGAAACATTGAATCTCAACTGAACCAGAAATCGCCAACTCTCATTGAAAATTAATATCTTCAGGTCATTTGGTCATGTTAGTGTGAATGTCACTTTAAAAAATAACTTCTTAGCATGGCCACTTTAGGATAAGAAGCTAAATACTGTGACTTTGTTAATATTATGCTATCATGTTAGCATGGCATGAGCTCACACAGAGCCTTGTAAATGATTGGCCCACACAAGCTAATGAGACTGATTGTGCAGATTTGTTATTTAATGAAGCGGTTAAACATTACCCAGCTTGGAGCCATTTGAATATTGATTATGTCTGTCAATAAATCATCTTGGCATGGGCCCATACATGATTGCCATATGATGGGCTTCCAAACAGACACATATGCACATAAGGCCAATACGCAGCACACCGCCATATGTGCTGGTGACACACCTGAGTGGATCTTCAGACACAAGACTGATTCAACATAGGAGCATGCTGCTATGTAAAAAATCATGGATTCAGGTGCCGAATTGCAGGTCTCGTAGGTTGTTCACTGAGCCAAAATGATGCACAAGCTGATAAAAACATTCAGGGTCTCACAAAAGAATCAGGAGAGTCTTTTGAAAACAACACGACTGCATTGAAACTGCATTGAAAGGCTAGCAAGAGCTCTGATCAAACACTATTGAGGCCATCAGCGCATTGAGAAGGGCTCAGCGGGCAGAAGAAATAACCACGATTTCAGATCAAGGTCTTGAGTGATCAAAACATCATTCCCTGTGAAAAGAAAACACACAGAAGTGTTTCTGTGAGCTATACTTAACCTCAGTGAAGGACTGGGAAGAATTGGTCTTTGTTATGGTGTGTTCTTTTGAACAATAGCCTAACATATACCCAAGTAAACCTGTACAGGCAGTAGTTTCCAACAGCACTGTTAGGTAATTGTGTTGATGTGCCTCCGAGCAGTAAACCAAGGTCAGCCGTGATGCCTATTTTCGTAAGGAGCAGATTTCTGCCCACACACACTGAGCTATTGTGCCACATTTGAGAATCTCAAAGCATTGGCAGAGAGGGGATATTTTTAGTTCTTCTACAATGTCAGGACTCTGCTGCAGTCCACATTTTAACTTGAGTGATGTGTGTGTAAGTATGTCTGCAGACCGGAGTCAGAAATTAGCCAGGGCTCGGAGGGAAAAAAAAGCACTAAAAGGGACATATTGTAAATGCCCAGAATAATTAAATGTGGCTAAAAAAATGTCTCCAATCGATATTATTTCACAAAATCTACAGTGACAGCAGACAGTATACTTTACAATCTGGCATTGAGACCAGCCAATTATTTTAAATTAGGCACTGATATCGATAAGCTGATAAATATTTTATGTTATGGCCAATGATTTTCTAAAAATAAAATATTAAATATAAAAATATATAAATATAAAAAATCTAAAATATTCCAGAATATTTTATTTAAATAAATAATAAAAAAATTAAAAAACACTAACAGTTAAGATAAATAATTTTAAATGCGGCATTTCAAGTTGGCCATAAATGGAAATGTACCCTTTCTATTTTCTAAATGCATATTATTGATCTTATTGTGAACAATTTATCTTTATGTTTCATTTTTTTTGTTTTTTTTTTATAATTCTGACCTCGTAATTATTTAATCAAAATGTCATAAGTCGATAATTCAGTGAAAACTAATGACATATGCTGGACTTTTCCAATAATTTCATCCACACATATCCTGTCTGTTTGCTGCTGAAAATCAATTCCAAGGGTCAAATATTACCTCTTAATAAAAATATGACACTGCTGCAGACGGATACTTCTATAACACTGACTGATGGCTTACCTTACTCAGCAGATTTCATGCACAGAGCTCTAAAATTAATCACAACAGACACTTATAATGAAGAGTAAGTTGAACTTGCATCACGTCATCGGCAGGCCTGGACGAATGGTGAAAGCTTAATGGTGTTTGGAGGTCTACCAATGCATGTGAGAGTGTGTTTTTGTCAGCATGGCCATGTTTGTCCTTACCCTAAGCTTGACGTGTGTGCGTCTGCGCAGCCACTTCTCTCTTGGACTTGAAGGGGAGAAGGGGGCGGAGTCAGAGTTGTCTGTCTCTTGAGCTTTCACATAGTCACAGTGCATCACCTGTCAATCAATCACATAGATATTAAGCAACCAATCATTACTGTCATAAAGAGGCTGTTCAACCTCTAAGGGAGGTTAAAGGTAAAGTGTGTAATTTCTGCAGCACTAGAAGCACCACACAGCAATTGCAATTGTTTTCCAATAGGTAACAAGTTTCAACAACTTGGTTAGACAAACCCGCCCTAAATGTATGCCATTGGTTAAGCCAGATGCAGAGATGTTAAACAACTAATTGCTTATAGTAGTATCTACACATTATACTTGGGTAATTAATCAAATTAATCAAAATGGACAATAGAATGTCATGCCATCCTTATTTATATAGCACTTTATAAAACACAGATTGTTTCAAAGCAGCTTCACAGTTATAAAAAGGAAAATAACAGAATCAATGATGCAAACTTAATCAAAAATGAGACATTCAAATTCTGCTGTAAAGCAGTTCAAAAAGGATAATAGTGTCATTATTCAACTCCAGTCAGTTCAATGTTGGTTCAGTTCAGTTTAGTAACTTTAAAATGTGTAGTAATATATCAGTGCAGCAGTTAAATCCAACTATAAATCAGCAG
>RJVU01011283.1:2589847-2604792 GCA_003731715.1 Anabarilius grahami | reverse complement strand
GGCGGGGTGGGGGGGGGGGGGGTAATGCTATTTCATGTATTCTGACTTATTAACACTGTTAAAGAGTTGCATTCTCATGCTAAACATGGCCAAAGTTTCAAAACACGAGTTGGACATATGACGGAGTATTTCTGTGCCAAATATATAACTTCCGGTTGTGGACATGTCTCGCATAATTTTTTTCGAGTATGGCCTTAATGACGTCATAAAAGGGCGGAATTCCTTGTATAGGCAGTTCTCCCTGATAAGCGTGCACACACACATCACCCAGAGCAAGAGCACGCCCATCAACGCGCTTCGTTCGGGATACGGAAGCAGAGAGATTTTTCAACAATGGCTGTGTCCCAATTCAGGGGCTGCACCCTTTGAAGGCTGCATACATCATGGAGGCAGTCTCATTTATGAAAAATAAGCGTTAGATTGCAACATAAGAAAAAAATTACAGTATTTTACACCTCACAATGAATATCAGTCAGTTTTATTACATTACTTTTCTTAAATAAGACATCCTTGATGAAGTATGCAGCCTTCAAATACGACCTCCGGAGGACGCAGCCTCCGAAATGAGACGCAGCTCCTGTCACTGAATGAGTGTGTTTCTGGTTGTGAGGGAAAGATTACATTTTTCAGCTTCCCAAAGAACCCAGCATTAAGGGAACAGTGGATGAAGTTTGTTTTTCCGGGGCAGCAACGGAGTTGTGCACGTATGTTTGTTTGTTACCGGGATTTCGGTGATGAATGCTTTGTAAACAAGTCCCGGTTCGGCGCTGGATTTGCAGATCGCGGGCGGTGAGTAAAGCTGCATCAGATGTCTGTGTTTTGTTGGCAATCGGCGCGCAAGTGCATAAAATGTAAACAACATGAACGTTTTTGTTCCCTTTTTTTTTACTATGATGTCGCAGCTAGCAGATGATCTCTACGCAAAAGCTGCGTGCGTTCGTGACTCTTTAGCTCTGCCCACGGCACTGATGGCAGGCACGCCTCCAAGAGCTCGCCTTTTTTCGGAAAGACTCAGTACAGCGTATCTATCTTTTATAAATATGATCAAATTAAAGACTTTTCGGAGATATGAAGGATGTATTGTTACTCTATATGTACTCAAGTTTAACATGAGATTGGCAGAAACTGTGTGTAATACCCCCCCTTTAAGGGATGAACAGTCAACTTTTAAATATTAAACTAAAACCGCCAGTAGGTGGCAGCAAGTCACTCTTTTTATGAGTGAGTCATCGAGTCATTCATTCAGTAACGAAGCAAGTGGTTGTAAATGAATCATTGACTCTCACGATTCATTCAAAGCCGCAGAATTTTTCGCGAAACACAGACGTGTGTTGCAGTTCTGCTGTGGTTTTCATCAGAACTATTATTTCATTGCAAAATAGAGTAAATATTGACAGTACTGTGTTTAAAATGTACGTTTTATTTTTTGACCTGTTGTATAATAATGTCACGTTTGCAGTCATGTGGATATTTGGGAACAATTGCATTCTTGCTCGTTATCATCATTAAATACAAGAACTCACACAAGGTATGTTTTTGTATCGGAGAAAGTTTGAGTCTTAAATTGAAATTAATCCATTATCTGTGTCTATATTTGTTCTTCATGCGAGTAAGTGCCAAATCCCCACTTTTACAAAGGTGCATTGTCGAGAACGACAGTAATTTAGCGCAATTTAAAGCAGCAGACTTCACGCAATCTATCATATGCATGCTGCTTGTGTGGATGCAGTCATTTTTGACTGCAAATGATGAGATAATTTGATTAAATGTACAGGATTTATGGCATTTTGCAGTTAGAAATACATGCTCGATTTTAATATTATTTTAAGTTAGAATTAAATGAACTACTCAGCATTTGTTCGCGTACCCCCTTTTGTCACCTGACGTACCCCAGTTTGGGAACCACAGCAATAGATAATAAGAAATGCTATTTTCCTCAAGGATAAACAACAAAACATTCTTTAAATGAAGCAACTGTACAGGTATGATTGAATCAGAATGCAGGTATAAAAACTTCAAATGAAATACAAGTCTCAAAAAACATTTTCTGCAACAATATAACAACTATGAGAAATACACCAGTTTTTATGACCTCTGGTATTTCACAAATAAATCAGTCTATTCAGGTGTAGATGAAATGTCTTTGTTGCTGTAACATTTGAGCTGGATCAAGGGGATCATGTTTTTACTCGTCTTTCGTATTACTCTTAAGGCTTGAGGATTTGCTGAATGTGAGACGATAGCTGCATTTGAGGACATAAATCTTTGCACAATTATGTCAATCTTTGACTTTGATGAAGTTGTTAAAGGGGGGGTATGACACACAGTTTCTACCAATCTCATGTTAATCTTGAGTACATATAGAGTAATATTGCATCCTTCATATCTCCGAAAAGTCTTTAGTTTTATCATATTTATAAAAGATAGATACGCTGTACCAAGTCTTTCCGAAAAAAGGCGAGCTCGTGGAGGCGTGCCTGCCGTCAGTACCATGGGCAGAGCTAAAGAGTCACGAGCACGCACAGTTTTTGCTTTTTTTTTCTGCGACATCATAATAAAAAAAAGGGAACAAAAACGTTTGTATTGTTTACATTTTATGCACTTGCGCGCCGATTGCCAACAAAACACAGACATCTGATGCAGCTTTACTCACCGCCCACGATCTGCAAATCCAGCGCCGAACCGGGACTTGTTTACAAAGCATTCATCACCGAAATCCCGGGAACAAACAAACATACGTGCACAACTCCATTGCTGCCCCGGAAAAACAAACTTCATCCACTGTTCCCTTAATGCTGGGTTCTTTGGGAAGCTGAAAAATGTAATCTTTCCCTCACAACCAAAAACACACTCCTTCAGTGACAGGAGCTGCGTCTCATTTCGGAGGCTGTGTCCTCTCGAAAAAAATTCTGCAAGACGTGTCCACAACCGGAAGTTGTATATTTGGCACAGAAATACTCCGTCATATGTCCAACTCGTGTTTTGAAACTTTGGCCATATTCAGCATGAGAATGCAACTCTTTAACAGTGTAAATAAGTCAGAATGCTTGAAATAGCATTACACCCCCCCTTTAATATTGTATATAAACTGTCAGTGAATGCACTAACTGAATACAAGTGACATTGAGTCCTAAAACACACCCATCATGATAAGACCCAAGTGATAATTTTTCTGTTCAAAGTGACGTGACAGTCACAGCCAATCAGAATATATTTGATTGTTTAAGCTTGTTTAAGATTGTTACAGTTATGTGGAGCAGGTGGTTGGAACAATAAGATTTTAGTGATGCAGCAGAAATAGAAATCACATCATGTCTAAGACAAGCTGTCAGTCGCAAGTCAATGTTTTTACTGTTAACTAAATAAAGAACTATTTTTTCTCTGAAATATATCAAAATCTAATAAAAATGACAAAAGCACATAAAAATGAAAATGAAAATAAAAGCTAATTAAAAATAAGAATAAATTCTATAATAGTTTATATAATAGTAAAATAACATTGTGTCATCTCGCTCGAAGCGACCATAATGCACAGAAATCCCTAGTTTCTCATACTAAACTACCCATATTCAAATCTCTGAATGACTCTACGCACTTCAGCGAGACTCCATCATTTCACATGACATTTCGAAATGTATAAGTGGTGTGTAATGACTTGATCATGTCATTATTGTGTCTACGGCGATAGCTTTCCATTTAGCAGGCCCTGAGGAACACATAATACGCTAAGGAGAGTTAACACAAACAGATTCGACTAAATACATAAAACATGAAACTAAAGCACAAAATTTGCACATAGATGATAACACTATCTGGCATGACACCTAAACTGAACACTGCAGCTGGAACTCTTGTCAGCTCTATCTCTCTTTCATGCAGGCAAAGACAATTATGAAGGAACTGCATTCAGAAAGATAGATAGGTCTATGATTTGCCTAAATTGAATACTTCCTCCCCACCTGTGCTGAGACATCTTCTTAAGAATGAATTTAATAGAGGTGCTATTTGCATTTGACACTCTTAAGTGAAGCAAGCGTACATCTGCATTGAGAAGTACATTGGTGATTTGATCTTCAAATGTCTCTGAAAGTGAAGGGTGTGCCACATTTATTTTTCTCTCAGCCAGAGGTACGGCTGATATGAATAAAAAAAAAAAAGGCATATTAGAATATTAGAAATTTTCAGCAAAAAAAGACCAAGAGGAAGTAAAGGGGATGAGTTAGGAACATATCAAGAAAAGCAGGCAAAGAGACTCTTTTGATAGAGGATAGGTAGAAATTGTGTGAACAGGGTATTTAAAATCTTTCTTCCTGCCGTCTTGTAATGTAGTACTAATTTGACTTCTCTGGCATGAGGAGAGCAATAGTCAAGGAGTCTGAAAAGTTATTTACATTTCTTTGACCTTAAAGATGCATAACAAAATAAAATATTTTTTTTGTTTTTACAAAATCTGATAGGAGCTTGGCTGTGAATTGCTCTGAATGTACCTGTCGCAGAAGGAAGGCGACCACATCGGTGGATTCCCAGTAGGAAGCGTGGAACAGGTGAGGCAGAGCCACTGTGGGAAACGACGTCAAGACGTCCGGGCAGTACAGAGCATAATCCAACCGCTTAGATCCCCACCATGTGCTGGAGACTATCACACACACATAAATACACACAGTTTAGTTCAAAAGTTTGGGGTCAGTAAGGTTTATTTATTGTTTCCCCAGTTTTAAAGGGATAGTTTACCCAAAAATGAAAATTATGTCATTTATTACTTCACCCTTGTGTTGTCCCAAACCCTTAAGACTTTCGTTCATCTTTGAAACACAAATGAAGATCTTTTTGATGAAATCTAAGAGCTTTCTTTTCCTCCTACATAAAACTAATCCATATGAACTGAGTGGTTTAGTCCAAATGTTCACAAGAAACTCCATCGCGATTGTGTCTCTTCTGAAAATTTGGACCAAACCATAATTCATATGGATTAGTTTTACAATCTCTTTATGAACTTTTTGAAGCGCCAAAGTGTCAGTTGTGTAACTGTCTATGGAGGAAAAGAAAGTTCTCAGATTTCATCAAAAAAATCTTAATTTGTGTTCGGAAGATGAACGAAAGTCTTACGGGTTTGGAACAACATGAGGGTGAGTAATTAATGATAGAATTTTCATTTTTGGGTGAACTATCCCTTTAAGACTGTTTTTATAAATGATGCTAAACATTATTGCACACTCGCCTCTATTTTACCATTATATATTTCTCATTAGCAACAGACAGATCTTGTAAGAATAAAGCAGCACCAATAAAACTGCCACGTTTTGGACTAATAACTGCCATTATGTCCTTTCTCTGCAGCTGAGATATGATCTACTTGAACAGAGTTAAATACACTATGGCAGGTCTTTTGGCAGCACAACGAACTCTCAACACTGCATTGCTTGGCTGGAGAGCAAAAAGCATCTCTAATTATGAGGTTTGTGCAGTACGGAGTAAAGAGCAAGTCTGACGAAAGATCAAAGAGCTTTAGACAAACTTAGTGAGAGTTTAATTTTGTGCCCGAAGCTCGCCCACCCGCTTCCCACTCACTGTTGGCAATGGTGCTGCTCAGCCTGCTCTCCCAGCAGCCTGATAACTGGCTGTCCATGCTGGTCAAACTGGACCTGCGGACCTCACCGCCCACCCGCCTACATGTGCTGTGTTCCGTCTGGGGAGAGGAGGAGTGCGAAGCGCCCACTGGAACTGCACTACCGCCGGGCAGGAACACGTCAGGGTAGCTGTGGATTTCATTGACTGGAGGGAAAACATGAAGGTCATGATGACGAATGTTGGAAATGTAGACAGATTAGGGTTGGATCGATATCAAAATTTTGGCCTCTGTACAATATCAGCTTCTGGTACTAATACCAATCAATACCTTAGGCAGAACAAACAGCCTTGGGTGACTAATGGAGTGAAACTACAAATGAAACAAAGCTGCAATAATACTTCCCCACATTTTACTTTTACATACATATATTTCAAGTTATAAATAATTATTTAAATATTTTAATGTTTCCAAATAACCAATTGATATGTGTCTAATGCTTTGCTAAGGCAGAATGATTAATCACTAGGGCAATAATTTTTAGAGATTCTCCTTGATTTAATGGATATGCATGAGAATGAATGTGTGTTTGTGTGCAAAAAAGACAAAGAAAGAGAACTGGATTGATTATAGACAACACCACATGAACGACACCTGAAGAGCCTGTTAAAATTGAATTTATAAAACCACCAGCCACTGCACAACCAAACAACAAAAACCTCCCTTTCACTCTCAATATAACTCGCCAAAACGTCAAACTATGTTTGTGCAAGGGTTCTAAATGATTCCTGACAGAGATCAAGCGCTCTCCTTTCCTCCCTCTTTGAGAACACAGAATGACATGCAGGCAGAAATTCTTTAAGTGACTGTTCTGGCTAACAGTGGCCTGTTATTTCTGACAGGGGCAAATTGAATCTGTTTTCATTAGTCCAGCAGCCTGTGCAGAAAACATCCCATTAGGCTGGCCCACATTATTGGTGCAACCACATGCATGTGTGAGCGTGAATATGTGTGTGTGACCTTGGCAGCTGTGTGCCGCTGACCACTACAGGTGGTAAAGAGCACCTCTCCTTTGTCATTTCAGCAATTGGCTTCCCTCTCATTTGCCACTGGCTCACAAATGGCTGGGGCTTCAATTATAATGACAGTCACTGAAATGTGGGGGGTGGGGATCTTTGGATGTCAGCGTAGGAACAATACGAAAAGTGAGGAGATGACATTAAATCATATCAGTCTCTTTTCACAAGTATGACATGGTTTTAAATGCCTAGTTTCCACGGATACACTTGTATTGAAAATTTTAAAACAAAACTTGACAGAAATGTCCATCACTCTAGCAACAAAACTCTGCCTAAAACACTGTAGTGACAACTGCAATTAAAAAATACACACACACACATTTGTTTTTGTGAATTGTGGGGACATTCGAAAGGTGTAATGGTTTTTATACTGTACAGACTGTATTTTCTATCGCCCTACACCAACCCTACAACTAAATCTACCCATCAAATAAAACATTTTATTAAATTATTATTAATAATAATAAAAACAATACATGTAACTTTTTTGTAAATCTGCCAAGATTTCAGAAACAATTTTCAATGTTCTGTAATCGTAATTATGCACAGTTTGCCATCTACGAACTGACAAATCTTACAAAAAATGAGATGGGATGAGTTATAAAGATTGCTACACCTCTGGTAATAGGGGTCTGGAAAAGGGGAAACAGAGGGCTGGGAGATGAGCAGGGTGGAGGGCTGGTAGACAGCGAGCACAATACTGGGGCTGTATGTGAATTCTGAACAGGGGCAGCCCTATCAGCGCTGGCCATCAGAACGAGCTCATGCGATTTTATTGCTTTCCAGTCATGCTGACATCTTTAAGAGCTAGACTAAGGGCGTGTTCAGAATGTGCTTATGCCCGCTTCAAGCATAGCCACAATCTGCAAAAAACTCCAGAGGGCCAAGCTTTCTGCTCTCCTATCTGGGTACGTTTTTGCAGAGTTAACCCCCACAGTCTCTCAGCTTGACCTTTTCCGAGGAGTTTTTGCCGGGCGCAGGATGCATGGCTACACTGCTTAATTTCTCATGTCACTAAAGGCCCCAGAGCCAGATGCAGAATACAAATTCAAAGGAGCTCTCTCTTCAGAAAGCGTGGACTGGAATCAGACAGCACCATTACACCAATCCTGAATGAATACAGGAAAGAAGACTGCTCTTTATGCAGACATGAGGAACGAACAGGGAGACTGATCACACTTTCGATACAGAGTTCATTAGTGTTACCAAAGCCATCTATTTATGTGAGCGATGGGCTTTTTACAACAATCCTGCTCAGTCTTACCAAGATGAAGCATGCATATAAATGGTAGCAAACATATTCTGTAGTGATCACGACACTGACAAAAACATGTGTGTGTGTGTAAGAGATTAGTTTGACAAATGAACAAGCACTTGACTTGTGTACAGCAAGATTGCACAGATGCAGTACTAATACATCAAAGAGGATAACCAAAAACAAATAATTAAATAGCCACTTCCTAAGTTCATGAGTCATCCATTCAATTATTATTGACAAGTGAAACATGAGCAACAGAGAGAATAAGAGATAAATGAAGACAGGAAAAAGGGGGCAGAATGTGTTTTTAGTACATTGTTGTCATGTAAATGTACCCTCAGTGAACATAAGAGACTTCTTTCAAAAACATTAAAATATCTTACAGACCCATAACAGTAGTGTAAATGTTTCCTATTCTGCATCTTTCTGTTGCATTTGGCTTAACTCAACAAACACAGCGGGACCTGAGATAAAATGACTCAAATTGGCCATTTTTTTAATGAATCAGAATAACAGATGTTTCTATAAGTTATTGCTTTGAATCAGTCTGACTCCCCAACTCACTGAATTGGTTGAATCAGTAACTGAGTAAACAATACACAACCGTGAATCCTCTCCAGACAAGTTTTTTTATATGCGTTTAGTGACACTTACAATTACCAACATGTAATTTAAAGAATTTGTAAAACTGTATTATTTTCTGCTAAGAATTACAATGGTATGCATAGTTTTGATACATTCTTTTACATCCCTTTAATCACAGAACATGTCAGTGATTGCTGATTAATGGGCTATACACTTAGGGTACATTTACATGACAAAGATTTACCTTTGCGCTTTTTCTGTATAGAGGACAATGCTGTCCAAATGAAAACAACATAACGGTGTTGTGTAAATGGACCCTTAATGAACACTATACATCAGGGGTGCAAAACAGCCCAGCAGAGTTTGGTGCAGTGTTGCCAATTGCTTTCAGTTGAAAGTTGCTAAAACTGGTCCCTAAATGACGCTTGATGACATCATTCTGGCGAGTCCACAGAATCTAGACAAGGTTTGTCCAAGAAGTTGCTAGATTTGTCGCTAGGCTTTTGAAAAAAAGTCTCAAAAGGAGCGGAAAGTCGCTAAATCTAGCGCCAAAATCGCTAAATTGGCAGCACTGGTTTGGTTCCAACCCTCCTCCAAAACACATACCGGTAGTTTTCAAATAAGCCCGAAGGACTTGATTAGCTGGATCAGGTGTGTTTAATTAGGGTTGAAGCTAAATGGACTACTTGCACTGAGCCTCGTGACGCACATCTGGTTTGATATATTACGGCTCAGTTGTTTCCGGTTATATCTATTTTCAATGGGCTGTTATCACATAGCTAACTAAAAACCTCTTAAAATGAGAGTCCTCAGGATGATTTTAAATTCCAGACATATTCAGAGACAGGAGAAGAGATATTCTGATGGTTACCGTGTACAGATCTTTCCAAACTCAAAGGAACTTAAAGTTTTAATCCAACATAAACCGTGATTCTTTCAACACAGGGTGCCAGCGCTCTACTAGTGATGAGACGCGATGAATAAGATCAGAATGAACATAATATTATAATTTAATTTTAGTCACTATTCTGTGCCTTTTTTCACTGACAATCATTTGTATGTAATTCACACATTTATGCTAAAAATCCTAATATTCAAAGTTGTTGCGCAGTCATTGCATTATTCTTTAAGATTAATTAAATATTTAACATCGTTAAGGCAGTTTTCACATTCATTCAACTATTTCAAACACTGGAATAAAAGAGCACCAACGCAAGCAATAGCCTACTGCTCGTACGAAAATTAACCATAGTTACTACACTCTTACTATAGAAAAACCATGGTTCGCCTTCATAAGTATTTGATTAATTATAACTATTATATGAAAGGTTATATTGCTGTTTAATCGTCAGCTTGGTTTGTTTGTGCATGTCTTGTATGCTCCTTTGCTCATTTTAATTCATTTAAATGTAAATTTAACAGGTATGAATTATGATGACTAAGAGAAAAACACTGCTAATGAGAAGACAAGCACTTGACGGCGGCAGGTTAGTGGGGAAATATATTCATTTATTATTCAGAATGCGCATTTGGAAGCGAAATATACATTTCAGCAGGTTGAAGATAATTAATGTTAAGGCAGAGAATATGATTAATTGTTTTGGCATTTAACAATTTAACATTTGGCAGCCCTAAAACGTAATAATAATCTGCGTTTTCACGAGAAGCACTCTGTATATAAGTGCGCTGAAAGCTGACCGGAAACGCTCGAGCCGTAATAAGTAGAACGCGGAAGTAGTTGTGCAAGTAGTCCATTCTGCAAGGCTGTGGCCCTCAGGAACTGAGTTTTTCACCCCTGGTATGCACTTGACGAACACTATACAACAGGGGAGCCCAATCCTGTTCCTGAAGATGTACCTACCTGCAGAGTTCAGATCCAACCCTGATCCAGCACAGCTGTCTGTAATTATCAAGTGCTCCTAAACATCTTAAAGGGTAAGTTCACCCCAATAATTAAAATTCTGTCATAAATTACTTTTTAATTAATTATGAACTTTTTGAAGCATCAAAGATCAAGTTGCGTAGCTGTCTATGGAGGGACAGACATTTCTCAGATTTTATCAAAAAGATCTTAATTTGCGTTCTGAAGATGAACGAAAGTCTTACAAGTATGGAAGTTTTAAACACTTTAGGAGCAAGTTTAAGTATGGAACCCTGGATGAAGGTCAGGAACATGGCAACAGGGTGCAACGCAAAATTTTTAGGTAAAAAAAAAAAAAATGTGGAAAAGTGTACTAGAGCGCAATAAGAGAGGTCAAAATACAGGCTTATTGGACTTGAAAATGATCGGGCGACTCAGAGAAGATGGAAGACTAAGGCACAGCAGGATATAGCATTTACTGCGCTGTAGAATAACACGAGAGACCTTTGAGATGAGGGTGAGGTGGTATAAGAGCTCTGGGCATGAGGGGCTGAAGGGAATACGGAGAGGAATACAGAGTTCAGTGGAAAGAATCAAGCTGTTCTTCAGCGTAATGAGAAAAAGAACAGATTTTGCTCCACACACGGCTTTAGAATTGCAGCCTTTAGGATTTCAACTACTTGAAATGAATGGCTCCGGATTTCCCAGCCGCCAAATGAAATGAATCAATCCAAATGCACAGGAACAGCATAAACATGAAAACAGATGGATATCAGATATATTTCTCACATTAAATGCCCGCTGAGTAAATCTGTAATGATTCATAATGAAAAAACCTTACACATGGGAGGTCGTTCCAGAGATACTCCATTAGGATAGCAATTATTAACTACTGCATTAAAACAGAGCATGTGTGAGTGGTGTGTGCATGCATTAAATTAGATACATCCACGCCTCGGTATCTAACAAATATTGTGGCATTCTTCGCCTATGATCAGCAGAGTGAGACTTGATATAATTAAAAGTCAGTGTCACATTTCCTGTGAGAGACAGGCTCTTTCCTCTCAATGGCTGATGCCTCTCTCTGTTGCATTGAGTTATAATCCCTTCTTATTCAGGAAGATTTCACAGTTAATACTGTATATATTTGCTTTCCTGTCAAATGATCTTCAAAACAGCTTATTTACACGTTTTTGGAGTAGAGTTATGTTTCTCGAGTTTATCTTCAAAATTTTATGATGTTTACTTTTCATTATTTCAGTTCATAAGGATATTTTTTAAATCAGTGTTTTGTATGTTTATTTTTGTTGATTATTTTTATTAGTTTTTAGTTTTGCTTCACTTTAGTTCTTTGTTTACTTTGTCTTTTAAACCAATAGTTTAAGTTTACAACTACCCTGGCTTAGCCTGGATCATTTCATTTCCCCCATGTTAATTACTTTTTCCAGTATACATGTTTTAACTCAGTAGTTTACATCTTAGGTTTAATTTACAATAAACGTCCTGTTTTAGCCCAGTGTTGTTATTGTTTAAAGGCACAATATGTAAGATATGTAAGACCCAAAAACCACTACAACAATGTTATATATTTTGCTGACTTGTGTACTAACATTATCCCAAATGTTTCCAAGAATGTTTAAATCAAGAGAATTTAAAAAATTTCAACTAGGACACAGACCGCGTCCGTGCGACGCCTATCAATGACCTCACACCAGTGTTTCCAGTTTTATTTTGTAGAAACCATGGAAACACCAAAGATGCTGTAATATATTATGTGTTTTATTAGACAGGTGAGCAACTGTTTGGATACAGTAATCGACAGAAAACTAATCATGTTATATAGCTCAACACAGTAAGTCTTATTGTTTAAATCTCATTTTCTTGATTTACAGCGAGTACCAGACTGCAGACTTGCATGATTCCGCAAAATAAAAGGCGTCATCAAGCTACGCCTTTGTTTAAATAAGCGACCTCTAGCGGTGAAACTTTACATATTGTGCCTTTAACTGAAACCAAAACTATCACTATTACAAAAAGTTTGCGTTAATTGAAATAAAGCTGAAAAAAACCATTAGATGAAAAATTTGAATTTAGAAAAGTTAGAAAGGCAAAATTAGAAACTTTGCCTTGGCAGCTAACTGAAACAAAATAAGCTGAAGTGCTAGAATATGTCAAATTAAAACTGCCTTAAAAATAAACCAGATTTAAATAGAAATATATAAAAAAAGTCTAATAAAAACAACAAAATCACATAACAAAATGAGTAAAACTTAAACTAAGATTAAAAATAAAAAGGAAGAAAATTCAAAATATTAATAAATACTATAATAGTATATAAATAATACTAAAATAACACATTTTGGGGTGTTTCTTTCATTGAAAGGTTTATAAAGGGTACATCATTAGCTCAATAATATTTGTCCTAGTTCTAGGCCTAGTCTACAATATAGGACAATCCTAAAATGGATGACAAATAAGTTAAATCTGTCTGCAAAGCAGGATAAAATATGCTCTAAATAAATCAGGAGCTCATTACGGAGCGAGACACCAGCCTCCAGAACTTGGTAAAGCTCCAGGGAATCTGACACTGAGTAAAAGAATGTAAGCGGGGTGAGAGAAGGCACAGCATTGCTCAGGCTAGCAGTTATCTGTCAGGAAAAGGACACATGCAAAAACAGGAAGTCACCAAAAAATCCAGTGAGAAAGGCTGTAGTTTCTTCCCAAGAAAACATTAACAACCGAACCAGAATCATTCCTTAAAATAGCACAGAGAAAATTTGGCAACCCAAGATAAGCGCATTATTGTGACAAAGCAATTATGAAACATAATAAAAGGAACAAATGAGTGTATATTGTGTTTTATTTGTGCATGTAATTCAGCAGCGAACAGTTTAATTGATTCTCAACAGGATATCTCACTCACCGATAAGGGTGGAGCGGCCGTCTCCCAGAGGGTAACGCTGGTAGCGGGGCACAGGGAACGGAGGCAGTTTGTGGAATTGGGTGTGCAGCAAGGGCTCCAGTCTAGAGGCCGACGGGTCGGAGGGGTAAAACAGGTTGAAGATCTGTGAACACGCAGGCCGGAGCTGAGACACTGCAGGATAAAAAGAAAAGATAGAAATTACTAAATTAATTGTAAATATGACTGAGGAGAAGGAAAATCTAATGGGAATGTCTGCCAGTGTATCAACAGAACATTGTGTTCTGGTTATTAATTGCAGAATTTCTACACCAACCCTGGATGGCGGGAAGCACAGTGCGTCTCATGGCGAGCACCAATCCAAGAGGACAGCCCAGTAGAAAACAATCTGTCACCTCAAAGTCAAAGCGACCTGGATTTAACAATATACTGGTGCTGCTGCTTGGTCTCAGGTCCGTTCCATCCTGTATCAAACTGAATACACATACACACACAAAGTTGACATTTACTTAAGTTACACCACAGAGTTTTTGCCTTTGGATGACTCTGGGCACTATGGGATTTGTTTAAGCCACCCAGAAAACACGGACAAAACAAAGCACATGGTTAGTTTACATGGTTAGTTTAATATCTGTAGTCAAAAACCTGGAAAACTTTGACAATTATTTCTTAATTAAATTGTCTGAATCAGTTTTTCTTGTAAATAAGTAAAAAGTGCACACACTGATATAAAATTATATCTAACCCCAACGGATTACAGCAAGAATCTTTCTGTTAGACCACCTACTTGTCTTTTCCTCACTGCCTTTTAAATCTCCACTCGTTTTTGCACATTGTTTGTCTTTATTACCATCATGCTACGAGCGATGACAGAAAAGCTCTTAAAGACTCTGACTGGCTATCTCACCTCAGACTGAGTGTGAAAAGGATGGGGTGTACAGGGCCCCAGGGACAGATGATTGGGAGTGAATTGTAGTAGAGCTGAGGGGTATGGATGAGCTAAGTGATAAGTCTCCCTCAGGTCTAGCGCTATCAGTCCTGGGTGAGAATCAGTGCTTTTGTCCAGCACTTCTCTAAGCGGCCTTATAGTGACATCACAAAGGCCCAAGATATAAAAACCTATACCAAGATAACTTGCAATGCAAGGGCCGGTAATGAGAAGGTCACTAGATCAATCATCAAAATCAATCACTTGGCCAGCCAGCAACATTTTTATTGTAAAAAAATACTTTTTTTGTTTATTTTTGCATATCAATTTGTATTTTCTACATGGCAGATAAAATGATAAAAAGGTATAAACACATAAATATACAAAATTAGATTGATTGTATATCAATCTAATTTGTATATCAATCATGTTGTTGTTGGTGAATTACTAATATATAAAACAAAAGATTAGGCATGAATTTTTAAATGAATAATTTTTCCCAAAATGACACCTGTGGGGTAAAGTGTGCCAGATGCTTGTGGTTAAGCTGTTCAAGTTGCTAAACTAATAGTGATACTGTAACAAGCTTTGCATCCAGGAAATAATAAGCAAAGTTTTTTATTTTTTAAATGTCACTACAATAAAATATACTAAATATTACAGTATAATATATAATATTAAATATTACATTTTGATAATATTAATATAATATTAAAGTTTAATATTAAAATAAATAATATAATATACA
>RJVU01011283.1:2557711-2589813 GCA_003731715.1 Anabarilius grahami | reverse complement strand
AAAATTGTTCCACAACATTAAAATATCCAGAATAATAGTATAATATCATAAATAAATAAATAGTTAAAAAAAAAATTCACAACTTTTAGATAAATATTCTGATTCTAATTTAATATTATAACGTCATAAAATATTATATTTTCCTGACTGGCTTATGGGATCAATATTTTGGGAAATTGCGAAGTGCTTTTTTAAAATAATCTATTTATTATTGTAAGAGCTATATTTCATATTTCATACTTCAGAATTTATATTTTAATTTTTTTGTGTAAATGAATTTTTTTTGTTAATTAATTAGACATTTACTGTTGAATATATCTGGTTTATATTTCTTATTGCACATATTCAGTGAAGTCATTTATGTAGTGCACGTGAAAAGTTATTGATGCATATGCAATAAATTCAGACGAACACAAAGCTTTTGACCGTGTATAGTTTTGTGAGACAGCAGAAGTGGTTATTAGTACAGTCAAACAAATTTTTAAGAGACTTACGTTGTTGCATGAGATGATTTTATGATGTAAGAAGACTGAATAAAATGTGATTTGTTGACTTGGAAAATAAATCATGACAAAGGAAACTATGGACTGCTAGTCATAAATATAAGATCAGATGATATGCGTCAAAACTTGTGGAATAACTAAAAGACATTCACGTTCCGTACAATTCTTATTTGTGTTTAAATTTGATTTAAAACAGTTAATGTATTCTACAGTGACTCAACTTACCCCTCTACATGACACAGCTTAGTACTAACTCAAATCTGTTTAAGTAGATTACTTTATTTGATATGTAATTTTATGCACAAAAACAGGTAAAAACATGGAATGCTATTGTTGTATGCAGGAATTTTAGGAACTATTTTAGTAAAAGAGCTGTGCTGCAGGTTTGTGACAACAACAGTGCTGAGAAATCTCTCTTGACACATCAATACCCTAAATAGGATAATTTAGAAGATAAACAGTTGGATGTTTGGTCCTTTGCCGCTGTGGCATTGAGCAACTTCTATTGAAAAGGCATCGTTCAGTCTGCACCTCAGTCTCTCATACAGTACTTGCACACTGACTGCAGCTGTGACTATTAATAGCACTGCAGCACATAACATGCCATCGAGCAGCCAATATTGATAAACAGAAATGGGAAAGAGTGTGACACATTTATGGATGGCTTGGCCAGGGGGACACATCTGGGTAATCTTGTTCTGATTTCTTGTTACCAAAAAAGAAATATATTCATTCTAAAAATAGAGAATGACTAAGGATGCTGATCTGCCCCAAAAAGAATTTAAAAAAATAATGCCAGTTTACTTCCCTTCTGCTATTATTTGAACAAAAACATAGTCCCACCTCAAGCTCACACTATTGGTTAGGCCAATGTTGACATGTCAGACTATTACAAAAAATAAGAGCAATGTTGAAAATGCCTCTTCAGGGATTATCTCTGCATTGAAAAAATATTGTAATAGAAACACTCCCTCACAGCATCAAAAAACAGCATTTGGTCTCTGTTCTTGTATACATTACCTGCTGAGGAATGGGTGGTGCTGGCTGCCAGAGGAGTCTGCATCATATGAGTCGCTCTGTTTGCGGCTGAGTGGAGTTTTCCTGTTTCGGGTCTCACTGGGGGCAGATAGGTCGATGTTGCTCCTGCTAAGACGTTTGCTGGAGCTCAGGCTCGGACTGACTTCAGGGCTATCCTGAGTGTGTGGGAAAAAAATGAGAGCCAGTTGAACAGAGTCATTATTTATATAAATGTGAAAATAATATACGTGAGCACTGAAGCAGAGTATCAGATAAAGTCTGGATGGTGTGCCTGGTGTGAAAGAAGTTCTGTTCTTCCTGAAGTTCACAGAAATTTGATGGGAAAAACCAAAGGTGTTTGCTCAGAAGTTGCACTTTCATAGCTCAGAGGACTACATTGAGCTCTCAGTGATGTTTCTTTATCGACTTTGTCTCAGAGCGTTCAGAGATGAGCCAATGAGAGAACTGTCTACATTCAGAGTTAAAGCCATCAAATGAATGTGGATAGAATCTCTCAGATTATTTCACTATGAATTTTAATAAGACATTTTGTATATTGAGATATTAAATATTCAGGCTTTGATATCTTGGTATATTTGAGTTTGACAGAGTTTGCGACATTGTTGAGATCTCATCTACAACTTTAGAGATGTGATATCTCAATTGTAGTGATGCAAAATATATCAGTACCCTATCTGTTATTAGCTAATGTTACAGATTTTTAATTTATCGCTATCAGTCGATATTGGACATTTCATTGTGTCTGTACTATTTATCTATTTTTTACCTTTATTTATTTTGGTAACAATTGACAATTAGGTCCTATTAGTTAACATTATATCATGCATTAACTAACATTAGCAATACATTTGTTACAGTATTTATTCATCTTTTTTCAACTGTTCATTATTAGTTCAAGTTAGCTCAGGTTCATGAAATAATATTAACAAATACAACGATCGATTGATTTTAATCATGTTTTAGTAAATGCTAGAATTAACACTAAGATTAATAAATGCTTTAGAAGTATTTTTCATTAACTAATGTAGTAAACTAATGTTAACAAATAGAACCTTATTGTAAAGTGTTACCTTTTTATTTTTCTTTGCAAAATTTTGTATTTTGTATCTCTTCAGCAAATCTCAAAATGCAAATCAAATTTCATACTGTACATTATAACGTTGTGATGCCTAAATTCCCTTTTAACATTTAAAATGATTGATTCTAGTTTTAGTTGTATAATTTTATTTTGTCAAAATTGTAAAGAAATTTAATATATTATTTATTGTCAACAGTGCTTCCTACTAAAAGTGTTTTTGTTTTTTGTTTTTTTACAAGAACCACTCTAAGACAAGGAAGAAAAGAACAAAAGCAGTTACAGATGTTTTTTTTTTAACTGAATGATTCAGTGTTTAAGTACATACCTGTAAGCTCTCTGTGCTGTTATGTCGGCTGCTGTGGATGGGGCTGCTGTGTCGTGGGCTGTTGCTGAAACAGAGAGCGTCGAAACACAGCACACCTCCCACACAGTCACCCATCAAACACACCTGTACAAAACACACAATCTAATTCAGCCAGAATCAGTGCAGCATTACTGCATGCAATCAACACTGTCAGGCAAATCTCAGGATTGCATAATGACAGCTCAATCTACAGTGCAGTCTGACAGTCAATAACACATTTAATTAATCGTACAGAAACAACACAGCTGCAACTCTAGCGCCTTCCTATTTGATGTTGATGATCACCTCTGCGGTGAGCTCAAATAATGTATAGATGCTCCAAAAACAAACAAATCCACAGGTCTAATTATCAGTGTCAACAACAGATGAGTCTGCGCCACATTGTCAATGAACAACACGGCTATGGCTGTGTCAAAAAACACACCAATTTTTCTCCAAAACCAGAGGGCTAATATGCTATTTGAATAGTCCGGCTCATAAACTGCGGTCACCNCAAATAATGTATAGATGCTCCAAAAACAAACAAATCCACAGGTCTAATTATCAGTGTCAACAACAGATGAGTCTGCGCCACATTGTCAATGAACAACACGGCTATGGCTGTGTCAAAAAACACACCAATTTTTCTCCAAAACCAGAGGGCTAATATGCTATTTGAATAGTCCGGCTCCCTAGAGAGTCAACACTTGACATGCAGCTCATAAACTGCGGTCACCACTTCAGGAAATCATTGTGCCTCCTAAATTGACAGGAGAGTGTTATTGGATTAATCATGTGAGATTATGGAGTAAGATGAGTGGAAAGACACCCTCCTTTTCGTCTGTTTTGAATGACTCATCAGTGATGAGTCACTATCCCTGCCACAGACCCACACACCCTTCCTACTGCTGCTCCACAAAGCATTTGCCTTCCCAATACTGATCTGGGACTTCCTTTATCTGCCTGTGTGGCCGAATCTCGATTGTTATGGAAAAACAGTCAAAATGGTTTCAGGGTTGAGAAACAGTCACATTTACCATTGCTCTCTGAAAACTGTTTCAGTAGCATTGGATCCGAAAGTATTACTTCTATTAATTTTTTCTATAGGGATTTTTAAAAAGTCTTAAAAATGTGTTAAAGGTTTATAAGCCATGAACCAAACAAACCAGCTACAAGGTAAATCACAACTTTACAAACAAGGCCGCACCTTAAGATTTTTGGGCACTCCTGGACTCACCTGTCCTGTGAACCCCTGTCCCTCTGGAGACTGCAGAAAGCTGTGGTACACCTGGTTGGCCCGGGCGATCACAGTCCCGACGGCATCTTGGTAGTGTGGAGCAGCAATGGCGAGCAGCGGTAAAGCGGCCAGAGGTAGATGGTCTACACTGCTGGACACGCAACTCTCATCGTAGCTGTAAGGGTTCAGACTGTGGAAGAAAAAAGCATATTAGAGTCCATAATGGTGGCCCCGTGACAAAGCAACTGACACAAAACATTTTTGTTTTCCTATCTTTCCAGACTTTGAGAGATTTAGTTCCCAAAACACTACATCAGCAAGTTTTTTAATGCCAGCAGTTTGGCAGGTGCCCCAATACTTAAGTTGATGCCACTCACTCATGTCAAAGTTCTCACCCTTTTTAAGGAAAATCCATCTTAATATGGTAGCCAGTTTCTAGTCAGTCTAAACCTAAAGCTAATCCAAGCTGGTCATAAATTGGTAAAAGTTTTCTCCATTTTAACACCTGTTTGCCACCTGATGTCACCTGTTGAGTTTGGGTTTCTTGCCGCTGTCGCCTTTGGCTTGCTTAGTTGGGGACACTTGACATTTGATATTCAACAGTGTTTTGATCTGCCTGCATTGACACCATTGTATGCAAACTGAACTGAGCTGGGTGATGACATCACTGTTTACTCCAGTGCTGATATAGATAAATTAACTAAATTAATAACTATTGATTCTTATATCGGAATGAATTAATACTGAATTTACTTTAGATGGATACTGACACCATTTTCTTTAAGAGCTGCTGTGCAGCCAAAATTAAATACCAGTTATCACTGTAAAGCTGCTTTGACACTCTGCATTGTAAAAAGCGCTATATAAATAAAGGTGATTTGACTTGACTTTAAGTTGGTCATTAGCTGAATAACCAGCTACCATGTTACAAAAAACAGCCTGACCACTTTAAGTTAGCTGGTTTGTTGTTTTTCCAAGATGTCTACCCACTAACAACTAGTTCAGGCAAGCTAATAACCAACACAGATGAGATAATGAACAGTTGATGACCATCTTAGACTAGCTTGAATAGTTCAAACTACCTGATCAACAGCTTTGACCAGGTAATGAGCAGCTTAGACCAGCTAATGACCATCTTAGACCAGCTAGAATAGCTCATACTACTTAGTTACCAGCTAATGACCAGCTGATGAACAGCTGTACTAGATAATGAGCAGTTTAACCAGCTAATGACCAGCTAGAATAAGCTGGACAAACTCATACTACCTAATGACCAGCTGATGACTAGTTTTGTCTCGCTAATAATCAGCTTTAACCAGCTAATGACCATCTTAGATCAGTTGGACTAGCTAATGACCACATTAGATGACCTTCTTGGACTAGCTAATGACCAACTAAGGACAAATTTAGACCAGCTAGAAACTGAATACCATGTTCCAGTACACTGCTACTGGCAAAAAAGTTGGATTTTTCAGCAGGGACGATTAAAAGTGTGATTCAGGTCACAGAGATGACAATGATGCAACGTGAGAAGAGGAATTACAGAGCTTGTCCAAGTACCACTGAGCAGACCGAGGTGCTTTATCATGCTGCACTGCATGAGTCTGCATGAGCCCACAGCATAAAAAAGAGAAAACTGAAAGATTGCCCTGCCCCAACGTTGTCACCTTGAACAGCTGTGCTAACCCCAGAGCCATTGATCAAGCCCAGCGATTAGTGACCCGAAGGCTCTGACAGAGAGACAGCAGTGCTTGGGGCGAGAGTACTGATGATGGAGAGAGGTACAGCCTCTTTACAGCCAAGGCCAGTACTGGGGGAAGAGTTCCAAAATAACTATAGGCCTACCTGTTTGAGCAGAAACACCAATCAGTGGTCTAAGTATTAGGGTTAAGCAAAATTCAGAATTTACTAATTGGCTAACATTCAATTCACAATTTGGAATTTGAATTAAATATCCAACCATCACTCCATCTCTCCATCCATCCATCGTTCTCGACATAAAACTTGAACATATAAATTTGAAAATATGGTTTTATCTAGCCAACATTCAAAGTTTCACAAACTTCCCTTCTAAAAAAATAAAGAATTTTAAATCTTTACATTCACATTCGAATTGCAATTCTGTATTCTGTTTGCTACCTCAATTCAAATTCTATTTACATTCAAGTACTGATTTGGAATTTAACAGGCATTCTCAATTCCAGTCTGAATGGTGCCAAACCCTGGCAAAAAAATGGCAGTGATGTGCAGAGCGAAGATATGAAACTTCCCAGGTGTGTAGTCATGATAGGCTGTTGCTTGGCGAAGTGTGGCACAGGCTACTTGTGATAAATGAATTTTGAAGGTGATGCCTCCAAGTGGAAATGAACAAGTCCCAAATGAATCTGTCTGCTGAGACCTGAAATAGTAGTCAAGCTTCTTTTATCATCCTGTTGTAAGGGGGGACTATGTAGCACTAGGAGGGCTGTGAAGGAAGTCACAGGAGGAGTCGCTTCTCTGATTATAATGACAACCCATAAGCTCATTGTAATCAGTCTTCAGTGACATTGCCCCATGTTCCACAAAAGCAGGTCCCATTTACATCTTACTCAGCAGAGAAAGTTTGCTCCTCCTATTTCCCTCTTTCTTATGATCTACTGCTATTTTTCTTGTAGTATTCTTCCTACAACATGCCAAAATTTCCTCCAAACTGCGCTCTGGCCGTTGATCTTTACCCTGACTTCTTACAAGGCTAGGCTAATGCGCTATGACCCAGTGTGAACAAAAGTTCCTGTCATGTTTACATGAACTCTCCTGGCTGGAGAAGGACACAGCCATTACAGTAACAAGCCTGCAGACCAGGGGCTAGCCCTATTAGACATGCTCCACAGCAGGAGAGGGTTCAAAGAGCACCTCCAAACCACTCAGTATGCCCCCTAACTGAATTTATTATTTATTTACACAGTGTAAATAATGTTTGGCCCATGCTAGCAGCTGGCATTGTTGCTGAGGTGTTGTTTTATATTTCACCAATATAAATATGCCAGGCTGGGTAATGAAGTCTAACAACCTGTCATCTTTTTTTAAGGGTGTCCAACTGTAGCCTTGTAGGCTGTCCGTCACAAATGACTGTCCTTCACAAATTCAAATGGCTGTAGTAAGACAGAATAACAACAAACTGTAAAAACAAACCATGTTACAAAATGTAATATAAAGAAATCACAAGGGTCTAGGCTAAACTGACTGTTGTGAGTGTTAGCTACGCGGTTGCTAACATGTTCTGAGCAGTTTTAACATGCAAATATTGTTGCAATAGTGTGTTCTTGGTGGATACTAGTGTTATGTGTGGTTGTTAGGTTACTCCAGTCAAAAGAGCCCATTAAGCCCAGGCGAGTATCTGGTCCCTTCTTCGCTAGGTGAGAATTTAAAGTCAGATTGCTTTGAAAAGTAATAGCACACCTCCTCTCAACAAGCCAAATGATCTGAGGTGTTATTCATGTCCATAGCAAAAACAGCATCTTAACAACTGTTTTCTGTCAAAAATGTCTTTATCTTTGAACCGCCTACACTCTTTACCTGAGGGAACTAGTAAAAAAAATCTCACCAGAAACAAAAATAGTTAGGAAGCTTCAAAGAAAGTAAAAAAGAACAAGAAAGAGAATGAGAATTGAACTTTGCTGTTTGTCATAAAATATTTATTAGATGATTTAGTTTCCCTCCCTTAAGCTGTGAACACTAAGCTCTTGAACAAAAAAAAAAGGCTAGTTTATTACTAACAATTGTGAATTTAAACAAGCAAAGGCCTATAGTAATGTAAAAAGTAAAAGTAATGTGGTGGTACCATGGTACGTTGATGCTATCAGACAGGGGATCAGCAACATTTTTTTTTTTAAAATAAATTAATACTTTTATTCAACAAGGATGCATTCAATTGAAGAAAAGTTACAGTAAAGGTATTTATAAAGTTACAAAAACACACTATTTCAAATAAATGCTGTTCTTTTGAACTTTCTATTCAAATCCAAAATAAGCAAAATGTATCATGGTTTCCACAAAAATATTGAACAGCACAATTTTTTTTCAACATTGATAATAAGAAAGGTTTCTTGAACACCAAATCAGCATATTAGAATAATTTCTGCTGAAGACTGGAGTAATGATGCTTAAAATTCAGCTTTGCCATGACAGTAATAAATGACATTTAAAAAAATATAAAAATATAAAATATTTATTTTAAATTGTAAAAAAAAAAAAAAGATTTAAAAAACAAAAAAAATCATACTCAACGTTTGTGTCGTTCAACAGTTCAAATCTACCACATAAAATTAGTCATGAGACATACTTAACTCTGTTATGAATACCAAGCATAAATGAATAACACAAGCATTTATCCATCCATTCATCTAACATTTTACTAATCCTAGCATACCAATCCTACCACCCTCATTAATGAGGTTAGTAAAACCGACACAGAAGAAATGACCCCTGTTCTTTCAAAGACAAAACTTTCTAATCCTACTCAGAACAAATGAAGACCCCTGTACTCCCTGCTAGCTTGCTCCACAGGAGATGGATTCTGGGTCTCAAAATAACCCAGCTCCAGCTGAGGAGGTTGAGAGGAAGAAGTTTTGATCAATAACCCACCTTTAGACTGCCAAAAAACCTTTTGAAAATACACAAGTGGCAGCTGAAATCTAACCAGACATTCACAAACACTGCTGCATGTAAGAAAATCATCTGTTTGAAGATCTAATTTGCAGGGGAGTCATAAGTCTCATTTCTGTTTGTAAAGCATTAGCTCTCATTAATGGTATCTCTCTTCCGACCATTAGGGCCAGTAGGGCTCAGATAAAAGATATTTATCTCAAAAATACATCTTTCTATCACTCAAGCAACATAAGACTGGTAAATGGTAAATATTCCCTCTTCCTTTCCATGATGTTAGGGACCTAATCCATGATGCATCAGCCACAAATAAATCCATTAGCTTACAACAACAGCTTGAAATTTATTTCAAAAGTGACAAGTTAAAATACTGTCCTACAGCAGTAAACTAAAGTTCATAACTATAAATAAGCAATACCAACAACATGCTTCCTTGGTGATAGAGCTTTTATGCAATAAATTAAATATAGTTACTTTCATTTTAGACATAATATTGGCAGTTACTTTGTTTTTGCTCTCCCAGTGAAAATAGTTCCAAACAAAGGCACAGCATAAAGTGTCACACGTCTTCGAGCAACACTGTAATGGCATTCTGAATGAATCTGTGTTTTTGAATGAATCGTTTGAATAACTAATTCATTAACTAACAAAATGAATCAGCATGTTTTAAAAATCGGTTAACTAAATGATTCAATGACTCACTAATTCCTGAATAAATCAGTATGTTACAACAATGTTTTTGAACTAATCAGTTGAGGGAATGATTCAATGACTCACTCATGCCTGAATGAATCAGTATCTTTGAAATAATGAGTTCATCACTGACAGTCACTTGTTGCCACCTACTGATGCCAAAATTACTGATGTAAAAGCCAATCAAATCTCCACTACTAATGCACAGACTGTTCAAATTCGAGGACCAGAACTAACTGTTGTATAAATGTTGTATATTACATTATATCATATATAATGAGATAACAAGTAAGGAGGAAAGAAAGCAAACTATGAAAGTATTGACTTTTTGGCCATTAACTAATATATTTAAAGGGTCAAAGATTCAGGCCTAAGAATAACAAGGAGTTTCAGGTTGTAACCCCAAGCATATGAGGAATACCGAGCAGACTTGCACATTCAACGCTCACAGGTGGTACTGTCCTTGAGAGACAAATCAGTGTGAACCTCCTTCCTATCTGAGCTGTGACAGAGCCCTAAATTGTTTTACTCCAGGAATCACGTATTGAATTGACTTGCACACCGTGCTTTGGTGAGGGAAAATCAATGTGGAATCTTTTTTGCCAGAGTTGCTAATTGGAAATCCTGTGTGGAGACGGCAAACACAAAGCTCCATAACATTCCGCCCCTCCTTTGCTTTTGTGTGCTCCCCCCCACAAACACTATGTTTCAGTGTTTTCTGTGTGTAAGACACTTCTTCATACACACACTGTAAGCACACCTCATTAGGAGAGGAAACTCATTATCAGCCATGATGGCTTGGCAGGACGGCCACAGGTCTCAAAGACAATTCCCAAAGCTCTTAAACAGAAGAAATGAGAACATACATGCATAGCTGCTCTACTGACAGAAGATGTGTGCGCTTGGATGATTCTCACAAAAATTTCACCTTAATACCAAAATAAAAATTATATATAAATAAATACATATTTTTTAAAATAAATGTCCATTTTTAGGAGCATTATGTTTTTCACAACAATTACCTCAAATTATCACCAAAATGTTTTACTTTAGCGTTTCTATATAATTCTCAATATTTTGAATGGTGATTCTCATAGATTCTCTTGACTATAACACAGGATTTTAAAAAATTCATTACAGTAAAACAATGACTTTAATATAATTATTTTTAAATTAAATAAATTAAAGCTGCTGTCCGTAACATTTTTTGGTTAAAAATGATCAAAAACAATTTTTGAGCATGTACATAACCAGCCAGTGTTCAAAACTATCTCCTTACCTTAGCCCGATTCACAACGGTAAGCGTGTAATAATGTTTTCTAATTCGGGTGGTACTGGTGGGTTTCAGCGGGAAATTCGAGCATTGTCGTTAGATTTAATCACCATTGGCAGCGTGATTTACTGTAATGCCTTTTTTCCCCTCAGTTAGTCAAAACAAAAGTGGCAGACATGTTACTGACTTGTTCAGATGACATTCTCCAGTGAAAATTCTCATTTTGGTCATACTTCCAAGACTACAATCTGTGATTCCCGAAGTACAGTATCCACACCGGTGTGGTGGTTGACAGAAAACATTAGATTCATCCGCGCTGAGGTTCTGTGCTGAGGCACAACGCACATACACATAATAATTCCGCAAACAACTACAATTGCAGGTTTCAAACAGAGATGGCGACAAAGAGGAAAAATGACTTATGAAATTAGGGCTAAAACAACTAAAATTGATAAAATCAATAATAATCAATAATAATAATAATACAATATTTTGCAGTTGCAAAAAACTGAAAAAAATTGGAAGTCACAAAGTGGACCACAGCAAGGATTACAAATTTATATATAAAAAATTATTTTTTTTTAAATCCCCCCCAAAAAATCTTCATGTTTTCGACAGGTTTTGTTATATTCACCCCATTGTTCCTCGCTGCTGCAGTCCAACAGGCTGCCAAGACCCAGCAGGAGATAAAATCAGCCACACGTCTCTTCCTGGAGCACAAGAGCCTACTGATGTTGTTTTGGCTGATCCTGGACTAAGTAACGGCGTAAACTGTCCGCCTAATGCCTTCATTAACCATGTGGGAAGCAAAAAGGAAGTCGTGTTGATGAAAAGAAAACCCTATTGTGTGATTCTGAAGCATGTGTAAATGTGTGTTTGTGTGTATTCTGTATCCAGGGAGCACGATTATGACCTGCAACAATTACTCAGTCTCTCAGAGCAGGCTGTTGTTCTTTATTATATCACTTTTAATATATTCTCTTTCTGAGAACTGGACAAATGCAGACAGATAGGCATAAAACTAGTCATGGTTTCTGCATCTATCCCTTTGTCCTTTGCTCAGGTCGGTTAATACTCACTGCAGCTCCAGCCGCTCTGAGCACTGAACCATAAAATCATAGCAAAAGAGCAAATGCAGTTTGTATGTCAGAGATTGTGATCATGTGATCAAAGATCCTCTTCTGCTCTGTTTGTTCTAACACTATGGAGCTCCTTCATTTTCATTGCTTTGCCCAGGTGATGACAAAGACAGAACAAACTGACAAATAAGGCCTAAAGCATAGAAGAAATAACTCAGAAAGGGCCCCGAGCCACTGAGCCCCTGAAGCGATGGATCCGCCTTCACAGCTTAAAGGGACTGTTTATTTTAAAGGTTCATTTTATTCTGATTATCACAGAAAGCATTAGCATTACATGCTCACTTAGGACTGTCTTCTTAATACTTATTTGCTTTATCCCTTATAAATGAACAGCAGCAGAGAAGGCCGACAAAAAATTCATTATGTCTCGTCAAGCAAACAAATCACACTAATCCTAAGCTTTGCATCTTATCTGCACTCTTGTTCTATCTGCATGAGATGAAGAGATGCTGTGCAAAAGGCAATGCAATTAATAGGGCTGGGTATTGACACAATTTTCACGATTCGATTACTATTCACATGCTTTCTATTCGATTCGATTACGTTTTCGATTCGATGTCGATTATTTTGGATGTGGTATTTCAGTTACAGTATGGCAAATTTTCTAGAGGAAAAAAATCTCTCAACTAATGCTGTAAACTACACATGGGAGTCAGTTGGCACTACTATAATAATACTGAAGGTTAAATTAACTTATTTATATACAAACACTTAAATTACACTCAATGATGTTTTTATTATAAATAAAGTTTAGAATTATATAATCATAATTCTACTCCAATTAGTTTTTTTTTTAAATATAAACATTTAAATCGCAGCTGTCATAACTGATTTATTCAAACATGCATTAAATATTGAAGAACATTAATAATTATAATGAATATGTAACGGTGCATAGCTATATTTATCAGAATGTTGCTTTCTAGAGCACTTTTCTAGCTGACTAATGAGTTTATGGTCACTGAATATGTTTTTCTGAGGTAATTGTGACGTTACGTGACATTGTTTACAAGCCGTTTTATTCACGTCTTTCCGAGGCTGAAACACTGATTGCCATTACACGAGACATGACACGGATTTCGGTAAGTTGTACTGTATATTTTAACATACCTTCAGATGTTTAGTCATGTTTGTTTCGCACTGTAACTGGTATTAAAGCGGAGGAAAGGATGTTCACATGCGCTCCGTGCTGCCGCTTCTCTTTAACTGAGGCGCTAGATCTGTCACGTCACATTAAACAGTGCCAAAACTGTATTTATTTTTTTTTTGAGTTTTGTAATAAGATGGACGTCATTTGAAATCTGAGACTTTGCTTCATATCAAAAGTAACAAAGCACAAAGATTATTGTGATTTATTGGATGGTAGGCGCGCTACATATATGGGCTTTATATCAGCCATCGACCACCCTGCTCTCTAAAATATCGGCACTGGAATCGGCTATCAAAAAAAACTATATCTGGTGACCACTAGCTCAATTATTCTTAAATTAAACTTGATTTGCTCAGAGAGTTCAGAAAAACAACTGTCAAGAACAACTGCAACTGAATCTGTCAGCATTTCCTCATAAAATGAGTTTCATGTATTCAGCCAGTTTCACCCTAAGGGTGTTCCCATGACTTCATAACAAAACATCTATGTATGTGGTATCTCATTTCATAGTGTATTTGCACAATGGAGCAAAACACTCCATTGCCAGGAAATGCATCCAGTCCAACCAGTTACAAAACAGCACCGTTGAAAGGAAGCAGTGATGGTATCAGATGATAGCCTATATACACAATGGTATTTGCTTTAAAGAATACCATGGCACATTTCCAAAAAAGCATGGTCATTAAAAGTTGCTTTCAGTAATAGCTACTTACTTTGACACAAGGCAGAAGGCCTCTGCGCATACGGCTGGGCACGGCACCAACTTGATGACGACATGCTGGGCTGCAGCTTGGAAATGAGCTTGAGATACTTTCTCCAGCACTGAGGACAGGGTGTTTACATCTGCGGTCTTTGCACCTGGCTCTCCACCCGCCGGGTCCAGTATGTTCCCCCCATGAACCACCAGCACCAGCACATGTGTTTGACATTTCTTTTGGAGGACAAGGGTCACGGAAAAGTCACAGCACAATATCATAGAAAAGAAAGCAGTAGTATACTGAATATTCAAAAAGAGTATCTTACCTCAGCTTCCTCTAGACCGTCAATGCTAGTCTGAGGGACACATTTCGACCTCCTTACGCGGTACAGACTCTCTGAGCCCATTAAGGAAAGAGCATGAGATGGATAGATGGGGATACATATAAAAAACAAGAGAAAGAGGGTGATTATAACCACTTTGCACAGAAGCACAGCAAACAGAACCACAAATGATTATCGACCCTTCAAAAGCACACTCCTCCCCATTCATTAACGATTTTACCTTTCATTTATTTTCTTCATAGTATGACACAGAAAATGTAGTGTTATCATCAAAACCACATACTGGTAGCATCATATTTCAAAACAGGTCAATAAGAAACAGACAGAGCTTGGGATTTGTATCAGGCAAACTCTTTCATTTTGATGTCAGTTGGCGTCATAAAAAATAACATAACCAAATGACAAATCACACACAAGAGAAAGTGAACAGGATCAACAAAATGCTTTTTGGTGTCTCCGAATCTCCAAATAAGACTGCTGGCCTTTAGACAAAGTCATTATACCTCACCTTCACTATTGCATGCTCTATTTTTTTTTTTTCATTTGTAGCTTCCCGCTTTGTTCTGCCATCTCATTCTCACACTCTCATGATCTAGTGCTCTTGATCTGGCAGACCTCCAGTCATTCTGACAGCATGGAGCTTGTGCCCATGCCTTCTCAATGCCTTTTGTTAGTCTATCTACTTTTAGAAGGGAAATGTTGGAAACTCACAACCCACAAGGTGAAACTTCAAGGAATTCAAGCCCCTAGAAGTGGCTGTTCAAGGTAACATTATACATATTTACTACATATCTTCTAAAACCAGTTGGATATTTGAAAAAGGCAAACTTATGAATAATAATGGCTGGTTTTCTTTTCTTTTTCAATTCCAAGTGTTTTTTCAATGATCTAATCTGCAACAGTTATTGAAGTCCAATCCCATCATTCTGTAATGAGAAAACATCATCTGAAAAACAGAGCCAGTTAAGAGTTTGTACAAACAAACACTGGATTGATTCATAATCCATCCTTTCGCAGACAAGTGTGGGAAACCGCATGTATTTTGACCACCAAGATGATGTCATGACAACCCTGAGCTGCTATGACATCAAACAGACTGAGCTGATGATAGACCAGACCACTTCTCTTAATGGCATATTCATTCACTTCTAAATCACTAAGTCTCCAAGGAACAATTGTGTTCATTGAAAAGCTGTACCCGACTGCAGAAAGCCCTCCCAATAGTGAGAGCCTGCGCTCATCCCAGCTGCAGGCTTTCATTCACAGCCGCACCATAAGGAAAACAGCCGGGCGTAAAGCTGTGTTCTCTCCTGTGCTTAACACTATATACTGCCAATAAGCCACAGCATTTTCAGGCTCATTGCCACTTTCTTTCTATGGTCTGTCTAACTACGTCCCCAGACATATAAGACACAAACAAATTCAGCTTACATAATGAGCCAAATATATGGATCATTAGAAAAACAGCCTAGATAGAACAATAGAATGACAGACAGACAGAGACAGACAGACAGATAGATAGATAGATAGATTCACTACCAGATTCAATACCATGTTTAATACCACAGGAAAAACTGACATATATACCACCATACAGATACCCATAATTTGTGTAATTTTGTTGCAATATCTTACATGAAGAACAGGGAAGGCGTATTTGAACCACTGAACTAAATTTACAAAAAGAGAAGGAAACACTCAAAATAAGAACAAATAAACAAATTGCAAACGATAGCATAAATAATTACAATAGAATAAAGAAACAAATTAAATAAACATGGTTTAATTTATTTCAGGTGGGTCTAACAGTAGTATTCAGGTAAGAACTACAGAAATTAATCAAATGTAAAATAACACTGGATAGTCTTCATTGTAAAAATTTTATTCAGATTAATGCTTACAATTAAAATTACAAAAGTTATTCAGTCAAGAGCAGCGAGTGATTTTCACTTTGTCTTTTTTCTTTGATTAACATGACAGAAAGCAGCAGGTTTATTAGGCTGCTGTCACTTTAAGACACAACATGTGTTTTCTCTAAACTATTTACGTTCCAAAACGTACAATATTTACCTGAATACTTGGCAAGATTGTCATTCTGACATAAATGTATTTATTTGACCATTTAAGAGCAATAAGCAACGAAAAATAAGTCAATTTGGTACTCGTGAGCTGTTTTGAAATCAGTAGTACATGCGCATTTGATGTGAATCCGAAACCTGTGGGAATGCCTCTGAGAGAGGCACCTAACCCTCAGTCACTTCCCGGGCACTGCGGTAAATGGCTGCCCAATGCTCTGGGTGTATGTGTCCACGGTTTGCAGTGTGTGTGTGTACACTACTCACTACTCTAGTCCTAATGTGCGCACTAACTTGGATGGGTTACATGCAGAGAACAAACTCCGAATATTTGTTACCATACTTGGCCTTCACATCACTCACGTCACTCACTCATGCGCTCAGTCAGACAGACGGACAGACAAACAGACAGATTGGTATACTAAAAGAAAGAAGGATGGATAACGTGTTAATGAAATTCCACAGTAGGTCCTTAATGCCTGGCCAGAGCGGCAGACCAAGGAACGCTGAGATCTCCCACAGTTTAGTTTCAATTGGGCTCAAAAGGTGAGAAAGTAATGGCAAAGCGATGGAGAGAAAAGGATAACAAGCAATAAGGACAGGACAACGAAATGACAAGGTGGGTGCTGAGCAAAATGAAAGACAAGAGTATTGATCTGGCTCCCCCCATTCCTCAGCCTCTGCTCCAGAATGTCACTTCTCCATAAATGCAATGAGGACATTTTGTTCTTATTCACTCTGCTCTGGAGTTGCCTGTCTCTCTTGCTTTAGCTCATGTCCTCTATTTCCCACAGCAGCCCAGTCACCCAGAGCTACCCCTGCAGATTTATAGCATCCTATAGAGAAATACAGAATCAAGGGACAGGGAGAGAAACAGAGCAATTAGAGAGAGAGAGAGATACAGACAGGAAGATATGGAAGCCCGTTTCTGCCACAGTTGAGTAAAAAAATATAATTCTGTAATTAATGAGAAAGTTTCTCATAATTATGACTTAGTATCTCATTATATTGAGAAAGTTTCTCATAATAATGACTTAGCATGTCAGAATAATGAGAGAATTTCTTGTAATTATGACTTAGTTTCTCATAATAACGAAAAACTTTCTCGTAATAATGACTTAGTTTCTCACAATAATGAGAAACATTCCGCTGGTCAAATGCGAGAACTCCGCAACCATGGCACGTTCTGCAAAAGTGTAATCTATATCATTAAATAAATAACATTATTGATAAATTATCAGTAGCCTATATGAGACGGGATATAGTCGTTTATTCATTTGTAACATTCATTTGTATTTTTGTGTATGAACAAGCAGAAACACAGAGTGGTGATCCATGGATTTCAAACAGATAGAGGAATGATAGGCTAACAGCACACACCTACATATCCAACTCTGTTAAGGAACGCTTCACCTGGAAAGCTGTCTTTTGCATACATTCTAATGAGTCACAAACATCTTAAAAGGTGTTTTCTGTAGGAATATCACTGGAATGAAGGTTTATGACTGGCCAAGTGCTTTAGGACCCGGTTTACATTAGAAAAGCTTTCCAGCGCCTACGTCAAGGCAAACCTGCACATGAAATAGCCTAGACTCATCCGCGAAATACGGGTTAAAGTTAACACATAAACCCACACATTTTATGAAGACGTTGCACTTAAACTTAACGAATAAATGTCATATTCCTTCGTTAATCTGATAGTTTTAAAGGCCGCGTTCATGCAGCAGTTTCCACGGAAACCACTTTGCGTTCGTGCGCATGGAAAAGTATTGAAGCTATAACGTTACTGATAATTTATAACTGATGTTATTTAATGATAGACTGCACTTTGTAGATTACACTGACTTTAACGAAAACAGAAGTGCACGAATGCAGAATGTGCCATGTATGTAGGGTGACCAGACGTCCCGAAAAATTCGGGACAGTCCCGAAATCTAAACTGTTGTTCCGAATCCCGAATCTGGCCCTAATTGTGCCGAAAATTATACTAAAGCAAAATCTTGAGTAGTTATTGTCTGATAAACATTAAAAACTGTCTGCGGCGGTTGAGTCGTCCTGCAAGCCCCCGCCGGCTGCTCATTGGCTGCAGCATCTTTTTTCTAAGTTCTAAAAAAATACCGTAGGCGAATTAGTGCACAAAGACAATACGACCTTTTTGTCCCCTTTTTGTTTTAAGCCTTGATGAACAGAGCGCAAGTTGCTGCAGCCGCGAGGAGGACAGTGATGCTCGCGTAAAGGAGTGATTGATTGTTCGCGGCACTGTGTACAAAAAAATACTTACCTACACAATTATTTCGTTATTTTCGTTTACATTTGATTACTTTAATTTCTGTAGTATTTTGCATAACCTGATATTGCTGAGTTCAACATGTTAAAGCGTTCACCGCGCTCTCCCACCTAATAAGGTGCAATGACCTATATTTCAATTGAAGATACAAAGAAGGTCTGCCCTCTAAAAAGACTTTAATTCAAGTACACAGGAGATAAGTTAACAAACGTTTCGGCTCTTCGCCTTCGTCAGTGAGTTCAACACGTTCCTGGGTCAACATTTTTGTTGATCAAGGAACAACATTCAAATCAACCAATCAGATTTGAGGGACAAGTTTACAGATTATGTCAAGTTTAGGCTTAAAATCATGAATTAGTGCTTCTACATCAGTGTTATTCTCTGATTTTTGGGATAACTTATGTGTAGGGTTAGATTTAGGGGTAGGAATAGGGTTAAGACAAAATTTTCAGACTAGAATGTTGTTCCAGGATCAACAAAATATGTTGACCCAGGAACGCATCTAACTCAGCAATATCAGGACGTGCGTAGTGTTTTCTTACTTGAATAAAAACACAGTTAACCTGAAAAACTTAGTTTCATAGCTCTCTTTATTCTACTGCATTTATTTGAGCTTTTAATATTTTATTACTGACTTTTTTATTTGTGTTTTTTTTTTTTTTTTATGAAAATAAAACTTTGTTTTAATGAAAAGTAGATTTTTGTTTGTATATGTTGTCAATTATAGTTCTTAGAAAGAAAATCGGAATCGGCAAAAATCAGTATCGGCAGATCACACAAACAAAAAATCGGAATCGGCCAAGAAAATTGCAATCGGTGCATCTCTACTGTAAAGCACAGTCTGTATCATGGACTGTATCAGTTATTGAGACTTAAAACGAATAAAAAAAACTTATCATATAACAAAACGTTCATAGTACAAATTCATATTTATTTATTTATTAATTTATTTAACAGGGACAATGCAGTATAACATTGCTACAATTTCAAGCAGCCGATGCTCCACAGACAGGCTTCTAGCCTAAGGCTAATTTGCAGCCCCAGTCCCTGGTTAGGCTTTTTTAAACAAGAGTAAAACAATAATTACAAACAAACTAAGGAAAAAAAAAAAAGAAAAAAGCTGAGACTGTGCATGCAATCAGTGCTCACAAACCTGCTTTTGTTTGAACCACTTTTTTGAATTTCTTTGAAAAACGTTTAACTCTGTTTGCATTTTCAGTTCAACTGTCAGGCTGTTCCAAAGCAGTGTACCTTGAACTGAAAATGTGGATTTGTGCAAATTTAGTTTTTCTCTTTGGTATTGTGCAATTTTGATTAGTTGCACCTCTTGTAGTGATCCCCTTACTACTCTGTTTTGATATTAATTGGCATAGAATTTTTGGAGCAAGATTATATACACATTTAAACACCATTTTAATAAGAGACAAATTTATAAAATGTTCAAAACTAAGCAAACTATATTTTTGTAAAATATTACAATAATGCCATCTATTTGGTTTCTTGTCCAAAATTTTTAGTGTTTGTTTATATAGAGATCTAACAGATTTGATAGTCAGTTGAGAAACCTGACTCCAGACAGTCACACAATAAGATAAATGCGAGAAGACCATTGCATGCATGTATAACATAGCTGCTTTTAGAGATATATGTGGTCTAATCATATAAAAACAATTCAAGTTTGTTCTGATTGTTCTACACAGTCTCTTCACATGCACATCAAATTTAAAATGAGAATCTAAAATAACACCTAAATATTTAAAATTGTTAACTGCCTCTATTGCCTTTTGATTGATCTTAATTATAAAACAATTCATTTTCTTCATCCTAATTGAAAAACACATTGAGACAGTTTTCGAATAATTCAAGGTCAAACAGTTGTTTTGCAGCCACTGTGACACAACAGTCATTTCATTTGTTAATATATCTGTAGCTAAGCGTGGAGTCTGTGCCGATACATAAATGACTCTATCATCTGCATATAACTGACATTTAGATTCCTTACAACAATTTGGTAAATCATTGACATATAAGGAAAACAACAGTGCACCAAAATTGACCCTTGAGGGAGACCCATCTCATTGTTTCATAAAGCTGATCTTGAATTATTTATTTTAACACACTGATCTCGAGAAAAACTGAACAAATTTAATTTATGTAAGAGAATTTCATGATTCACAGTATCAAATGCCTTTCTGAGGTCTAAAAACACTGCGCCTACTACATTACCATTATCTAAAGCTCCCTTAATAAATTCTGTGACAAAGCAGGTCTATATTATATTATATTATGTTATATTGGTCTATAATTTTGAACCTCATCAACTGACCCTACCTTAAAAATTGGGGTTATAATAGATGTTTTCCAGTTTGAGGGGAATTTACTTTCTCTAATAGATAAGTTTATCAAAGTTACCAAGGGCTTTAGCAGACAAGCACTATATTTTTTTACGAATGCGGTATCCATTCCAAATATATCCTTAGCCCTTGAATTATTCAATTGATTAATAATTTGAAGTATCTTATCTTCATCAACCTCAGAAATATAAAAGAATGAGGAAGTGTCTTTTATTGCATGTTGAGGTAATTGTACAGGTTTAAAACATACAGCAAGTTCTTCCACAGACTGGATAAAATATTTATTAAATTCATTGGCGATTTCAATGCTATCAGTACTAAGTCTTCCATTTATGTTCAGCTCTAACACTGGTTTTCTTTGTATGCCTTCTCGTTTAGAAAGTTTGTTAAATCACTTCCAAAGAGATGAGCTATTTCCTCCTGACTCTGCAATCAATTGCTCAAAATATACAGTTTTCACCATCCTCATTTCACTACCTACTCTATTTGTTAATGATTTAAAACGTAGGATATCCGTCTGTGTTTTTGTTCAATCTTTTTCAAAGCAAATCTCTCCTTTTCATTAGTTAATGGATCTCTGAATTTAGCCATGGTAGGGATGCACTGTTTTGTCTACATTTTAATGGTTGTGTATAATTTAGAATAATTTTTCTCAATGGTTCTCTTCACAGTTTTGGTCCAGGTCACCAATTTGTAATACATCATCCCAATTAATATTTTTTATGTCATTTTCAAATTTTGGAATTTTACTCTTAGGGATGCCTACTAGTCCTGGTTTAAAAGTTTGACGAAAATTACTCTGCAACTGTTTCTTTGTTAGTTTTCGAACAACCAGGATCATGTTATGATCGGACAAACCTGTCAGAAGATTATATATTTTTATTACTCTTTCAGGTTTATTTGTAAATGCCAGATCAATAAGAGTTTTACTTGTTTTTGTTATCCTTGTTGGACCTTTTATTAACTGGTTGAATTTATGTTTGGCTGTAATTGATTTCAGTTTATGCTTACTACGATTGTCTGCCCAATTTATGTTAAAATCTCCAAATAAAATAATTTCAGTACGACAATTTAAAAACTTCAACAACTCATCTAATTTATAATAAAAAGAAGACTCATGTGAGGGTGGATTATACAGAATCACAACATAAAAATTCAATTTCGGGGACATTATAACATTTAACGCCAAACATTCTAATCCAGCAATATCTGGTTTCACTTCAGCACATTTAAAAGTATCCTTAATATAAATCATGACTCCCCCTCCTCTTCGTGATGGTCTATCCTTTCTGTAACAGCTATAACCAGGAACATCAATCATGCATGTTGGTGTACTGGTAGACAACCAAGTTTCTCTCAATGCTAAAAAGTCCAGGTTTGAGTTCATAAGCAGATGCTCAACTTGATCCATCTTTGATATAATACTTCGGATATTCAGGTGTCCCCTAAAATACCCTTTGATTTGAGTTTTGAATCCCAAATCACTCTGGCATGGTTTACAGTCTGAAATAATTTAAACTTTTTCTGTTTCTGTGCAGTATGGTTGATGGCTCCTTTTGTCTTTGAGCTTTCAGACAACATATTATTTTGTTCACAGATCAGGAATGGTTTAAACTCACCAAAACTCTCTGAATCAAGGCCAGGACTAATACAGAGCTCTGATGTTTCAAGCATGGACACATCCTGTATGATATCCAAGGGTAGTTTGGCCAAACACCCAACATCTCCCAGCTTACAGCCTGATAGTCCACTGATCTCTGCACCACAGTTTACACTGCAGCCTGGATTACACTGATGGTCCTGGATTCATCTGTATGTCACCGCTGAGCAGGAGAAGAATCAGTAGAACCTTTGGACCATACCATTTGCTTCTCTTGACATGCTGATGACTTTCTTTTCCTTGATGATGATTGTTTTGCCAGCAGTTAGAGTAAATAATGTGGTATCCTTGGCTGAAGAAGTTCAGTTTTGGTCCAACCATGGGCATGAGTTTGACAAACGTAGTCTGTGTTTCATTTCCAGTAGCACTGACAGCAAAACCACATGGACTTATCAGAAACCACAAACAGAGCAGCCATATGCAGCAAGACTCGTTAGACTCCCTTTTTCCAACATTTAAAATTCATCTATGGCCGAAGATTTCTTTAGCGTTGATAAGAAATTGTTGAAAAATTCCAAATGAGATCAAAAATGATTGTAAAAAAAGGTTAAACAAAGGGGCAAGTGTGGAGCCTAACAAACCACCCCTGCACTCGGCAGCCATCTTGGCTGTTATATAAAACAGAATTTAATTGAAATAAATAATATTGAAATAAATTAATATTCTTATTTCACACATAAAAATTAGTTCTTAGTTAAAAGAATATTAAAATAAAGGGGTCGGGATGGTGCTAAAACAATCCAGATGGAAATATTTGTATAGGAAGAAAATATCTTCTTGTGTATGTTTTTGATAAATTCTGGAAAATTTTGTGTAAAACTTTCCAAACACAAAGGACTTTTGGAAAAGAGCAAAAGCTTAAATAAAGATAGAGTCTGATAATCTTATGGATGGCAACAGCTGCTACGGTAGAATTGGTCAATAATGTTTTTAAAGCATGACATGGTAAAGTGTCAAGACAGAAAGATATAAAGAGAAAAGGATCAAGGAGAGAGAGAATTACTGAGCATAAGCAGCAAGAGAACAGAGCGACAGATGGAGAGAAAGGAGTTAAATAGATTGAGATCGAAAGAGATAGATAGAAGGCTGTTCAGAATGCAGATATGCATTTATAGTGGAGATAAACATGAACATGTTGCCAAAAATATCACCTACGTTGACAGAGGCCGCAGGCTGCCTTTAACTTAGCTATCGGTTGAGCTCACGCAGAGACTCAACAGAGAAGTGAAGAGTATAACTCAACTGAAGGGAACTAGAGATGGTATCAATGAAATGTTGCTCAGATCACATAGGGAACCAAAAATGCAAAAAAGGAAACATGCCGAAACTGGATTGACAACAGTGCAGAACAAGCAGTAAGTGTATCAAAAATGCTAGGAAAAGCTGAACTTCTGCAAATAAGATGGGGAAAAAAGCCAATCGCTTAGCTGATAATGCTGAAGTGTATGGTGGATTCATGCTAAAAACAATAACTATTGTTCTTATTTAAGAACATTCAGTTATCTACACTTATGGAATCACAATTTATTAATTGAATATATCAATATTTCTAGTTTCTGTTAATAAAAATACTCTGAAAACAAGCAGTTTTGTCATAATTACAGCAGAAATATTAGAAATACTGAAAATATTAAAATGCTTTTATTTTATTTAAAAAACCTACAGTAACAGGGCTTTTAGTTTATGGTTTTTTATGTTGTTTTTGATTAAAAACTTACAGTAACACTGTGCTTTGAATATTGTGTTGGATAACGGGGGCCTTCGAAAAACATTCAAAACACCCCAAATCAGCGATGTATGGCGTTCTGGGGGGTATTAAATGGATTGCTTCTGCATGGTGTGATTGACGTTTTATGAAACAGTTACAGACAGTCGCTTTACAGTGAGACACATCACAATGAGTTTGGTGCCAATGCTACATGGGAAAAATGTGATCTCAAGAAGAGCAGAGCGGACATTTCTGACCATCTGCTTGACAGAGAACACACCTGGCTGAACAGAATCCCAGATGCAGAATGCAAAAAATAACAGATTCCAGCATCTCATCAAATTTACTATGGACAACAATATGTTCAGTGGAAATACATTTAACAATCTGACCCCAGCACTCACCCTCTCAGATAAGAGAATATGAAGAAAAAAATACAAACTCTCTCTCTAACACACACACACACACATACAAATATATTACAACAAATTCACTGTGATAAGCTGAATTCCACCCAAATTCAAGTCTGTGTATGTGAGCGTGTGATTGAAGTTACTGCCGTGGAGCATCTCTAGTCTCTGCTGTGTGTATGTTGGCATGCTGTGCATAGACAAGTCTGGGCACCCTCGTTGCACAACTGACGAGTCCAGGTCTAACACCTGTCCACCACCATCACACTACAGAAATCAACATCAACATGGGAGGACACATCACAACAGGTGTGTAGAGTTATCACTGAAAAAGCCCGATTATTCTGGCTAGACGCATCAACAGCATTCATCTTCCATTGTAGGATAGAAACATGTCAGCCGCTAGAGATTCTGCTGTAACATTTGTACTGAGGTACATTCACAGAGTGTGATTTATTCTATTCTGTCAACTACTCTGCACTTTAAAGAGTAGACAGTTTTGTTGATTATAATGGGAGTGAATCAGTTTTACCACCTATCATCCAGTGTAAGGATTAACTTAAAATTAAATTAAATTAAAAGCACAGTGTTACTGTAGATTTTTAAAATAAAACAAAATAATTAATGTAGGTTTTTAACCCAAAATAATAAAATAAAATAAAATAAAATAAAAAATAATAATTAAAAAAAGAGATAAGGGAGAAATTTAAAGCATTATTTCATTTAAAGCATTATAAAATATTATTATGTAACGTATGTGATGACTGATATGAGATTTTGGTCATACCAAATACTCCTATTAATACCACCAACAAGAAAAAAATGTGTTTGATATTTTTAAGTTAGCAAAACACATTTAGTTAGTAAAAACATGAAAATATGATTTCGTTCAGTATTTTCATTTTGTTAGCTTAAAGGGTTAGTTCACCCAAAAATGAAAATAATGTCATTTATTTCTCACCCTCGTGTCGTTCTACACCCGTAAGACCTTCGTTCATCTTCAGAACACAAATCCGATGGCTTCGTGAAGCTTCTGAGCTTTACAAATCGAATAAGTGGTTCGGAACGCCAAAGTCACGTGATTTCAACAGTTTGGCGGTTTGATACACGATCCATATCACTGATTCGACACAAAAGATTCGTAATGCTCCGAAGCAGTGTTTTGAAATCGCCCATCACTAGATGCAGTATGTCAACACATGCGACATATTTTCTTAGGTAGACGGTGATTTGAATTGCAGGCATGACTAACATAACATCATTCTTTCTATTCACTTTAAACCATGTAATGTTGTACTTGCCAAAGACAATTTTTACTTTGACTTAGCGCTTGGCAAGTGTTTATGTTGGACCATGAACACATCATTTTCTGAACAGCAGAATCTGTCACATTCTGGAATCAGTGTCCTTCCGTGCTGGCAGATACATGCGAGTCAATATAGCAATCGTGAGCTCAACCCTCCTCCTGTGCCAGTACGTTCCGTCATCACCTTATTATGGTTCTTTTCCTCCCTTTTCTCTCATTCTTTCTCTCTGCGGAGTCATCTTATTGTTCCTAGCTTTGTGTGTCTTCAGTTTTCCCTGCTTGGGGCATTCTGTGGTTAAATGGACAAAAGAAAAGGAAAGAAAAAGTAATTAAATGGGAATTAGTGTGTGAGGGAGATTGTGCCTACAAGAGGCATATGTTTAAAAACGACTTGGCAGAAGCTAGCGTGGGGGAGAATACAGATGAGGCGTGTTCGAGTGTCTGGCTGCGGTGAGGCACGGAGAGGCTGTGTCTGCGAAGAACCAAAAGTGACATGAGCCTGTCAGATAAGCTGAGCAGATAACGTGTGTGATTCGATCAGCCAACATTGGCTGAAGCTTTTATTTTCTGCATTAATTAGTTGTCTTTTCAAATGGATTCAGCCAGAGATGGAGTTCTAATCAGGACCTGGACTGCACAGAGTTTGCTTTTGTTGCTTTTGTAGGTGATTAACATTTGAAAACTTGAGTAAAATGTTAAGGGAGAGAGGAACAGAAGGTACATTTCTGTTATAGTGCCAGCCAAACACTCTGGACCCTGAGATGCTGGCCGAATCAACGGTCAAAAAAGTTCAGATCAATAAGCTCAAGAGCAAGATTTCTTTATATTGAACATTTTTTTCCCTACTCATCTTTTCTGACTGTTTTTCACTAGTTTGGCTAGGGCCAGTGTCACTACTGGTAGCATGAGGCGATACCTAAACCCTACAGAGGTTGCACAGGCAGTCCAACTCCTCCAGGATGGCACATCAATGCGTGCCATTGAAGGTTTGCTGTGTCTCCCAGCACAGTCTCAAGAGTATGGAGGAGATTCCAGGGCCCTCATTTATCAACAGTGCATAGAAAAGGTTCTTTATTTTGTCCTACGAATTAAATTTAGAATGTGCCCAAGTACAAGAAAATCCGTATTTATCAAACGTGCGCATGCAGTTCTTAGGCACATGAGTAAGCAATCATTGTTGATAAATCCCACATGTGCGTAACTATTATGCTCGTTCACGGTCATTAGCATTCGGAAACGCCTCCAACGAACCATATATGGTGACAAACACTTCCCTTTAAAAATCACGTGATTGTGTTTTTTGCTAACCGCAATAAATGGCAAAGAGAGCACTCTGTGCTCTCGCTAAACAGATTAGCGCATTGTTTGCCAAGTCTTCCAATAATGGAATGGATTGCTTAGTGCATACTGTGACACTCTTAAATGCTTTTTATGTGTAGTGTCGCTATTCTACCACTAAATTCTCTGCGTAAGCATGCTCAGAGGTGTGCTTATACTTACACACATTTCTACGTATAAGTACAAGTTGGTGAATCCCACACTTTGCGTGAAACTGTTCTTACACACTCTTTACACACAAATCTGTCAGTACGCACCATTGATAAATGAGGGCCCAGGAGATAGGCAGTTACTCTAGGAGAGCTGGACAGGGCCAAAGAAGGTCCTTAACACATCAGCAGGACCGATATCTGCTCTTTTGTGTGAGGAGGAACAGGATGCGCACTGCCAGAGCCCTACAAAATGACCTCCAGCAGGCCACTGGTATGAATGTCTCTGACCAAACAATCAGAAACAGACTTCATGAGGGTGGCCTGAGGGCCCGACATCCTCTAGTGTGCCCTGTGCTCACTGCCTGGCACCATGGAGCTTGATTGGCATTTGCCATTGAACACCAGAATTGGCATGTACACCACTGGCGGCCTGTGCTTTTCACAGATGAGAGAAGGCTCACCCTGAGCACGTGACAGACGTGAAAGAGTCTGGAGAAGCGGTGGAGAACGTTATGCTTTGGTGGTGGGTCAGTGATGGCCTGGGGAGGAATATCCATGGAGGGACGCACAGACCTTTACAGGCTAGAACAATGGCACCCTGACTGCCATTAGGTATCGGGATGAAATCCTTGGACCCATTGTCAGACCCTATGCTGGTGCAGTGGGTCCTGGGTTCCTCCTGGTGCATGACAATGCCCGACCGCATGTGGTTAGAGTATGCAGGCAGTTCCTGGAGGATGAAGGAATTGATACCATTGAATGGCCCCCATGCTCACCTGACCTAAATCCAATAGAACACTTCTGGGACATTATGTTTTGGTCCATCCGACGCCACCAGGTTGCACCTCAGACTGTCCAGGAGCTCAGTGATGCCCTGGTCCAGATCTGGGAGGAAATACCCCAGGACACCATCCATCGTCTCTTTAGGAGCATGCCCGATGTTGTCAGGCATGCATACAAGCACTTGGGGGCCATACAAACTACTGAGTACCATTTTGAGCTGCTGCAATGAAATTTCAGCAAAATGGACTAGCCTGCTGCATCATTTTTTCACTTAGATTTTCAGGGTGTCTTTAAATTCAATCCTATGTAGGTTGATAATTTTCATTTCCATCGAACGATGTGGCATCCATTCGTTCCTAACACATTACTAGTCCATATCAGTATAGATATCCAGCATGATATTTTTCCCCATTGAGATCTGATGTGTTTTCAAAGTGTTCCTATATTTTTTGAGCAGTGTTTGTGTATATATTATATATACACATACACACACATATACATACATACATATATATACACACACACACATGCACACACATTATATATATATATATATATATAATATTTTTATTATAATTATAATAATTAGTAATATTAATTAATATAATATTAACACATTTAATATTATTAAATAATATTTTAACAATCCATTCTCTTTCTGATAAAAAAACCAAAAACAAATTATAGATGGGAAAGTGCCTTTAAAGCGATAGTTCACCCAAAAATTATCCCATGATTTACTCACCCTCAAGCCATCCTAGGTGTATATGACTACCTTCTTTCAGACGAACACAATCGGAGATATATTTAAAAAATATCCTTAGTCTTCCAAGGTTTTTAATGGTTGTGAATGGGGGCCCAAATTCTGAAGACAAAAAAAAAAAAAACGACTCCAGGGGGTTAATAAAGGACAAAGGAAGATAGTCATATACACCTAGGATGGCTTGAGGGTGAGTAAACCATGGAATAATTAAAATTTTTGGGTGAACTATCCATTTAAATAATTTGCACTGGTCTAAAGTGATAACATGAAACTGCCAATAACAATATGAAATTATCCTCAAACTTACTCCAGGATAATTATCATTTAAGGTGCTGTACATAATTTTTTTTGACTGTACTAAAGCATAAAAAGACCATTAAATGTTTGCAGATATTTAGGAAACATGCTAATTTCACATACTTCTCCGAAAAGCAATGCTACAGACAGTTATTCTAATTTGAAATGTGCGTTCCGGGTCGGAATGTCTGTTTTTGTTTTGGTCTGTGTGTTTCCTCCCACCAATTCAATCAATAGTATTTCGACACCCCGGGTTGCCAGTTGGCGGAAAACACAGCGTATTGCAGCCATGGAAGCCAGCGAACGAACTGGGTCAGAGATCGCAGATTCTACCTGACCTAAAAATCCTCGGCATCCCACCCCAGATATATATCATTGTTTTTATGCTGCATAATAGGCCAGTGGTTTGCAACCATTTTTGAATCTTTGAAGGCCCCAGTTTTTCATTTCTCAATTTACTGGGGAAGGATTAAAGATAAATTTAAAGAAATATATTTTACTTACAATTTCTACCCAATAAAATATATTCATTGCTGTTGTCTTATTTTAAGTCATTTTAGATGGAAGTTTGCTGAGGTCCCGGCCCCTGGTTGAGAGCCACTGTAGTAGGCACATCTTAGCTGCAAATTACATAGAGGCAGCATAAATGTGTGTACACTGATTCACAATCATGGGAAAAGTGCATAAATAAAGAAAAGATTTCAGAACCATCATTTGTACAATGATTGGATTCAATCAGTGGACAGAAGAAGGAGGTATAGGGGAAAATATGGAGAGGCAGAGAGAGGAGGTGGCTGGCTTTTGTCTGGTGATTCTCTTTGAGGCATCATCAGGCTGTTTTAATGGTCTCTTCATCCAAGCTCTGCCAACGGGCACCCTTACTCCTTGGCTAGACAGGGATTCTGCGCCAACTTCCATCTGTGCTCACATAAACAATCACTGCCCTCACAACGCCCTCACCCAGCTAATACACACATAATCAAGATGATTAGGCAATGCCACTGACTAAAAAGTAATTACTCGAAAGAGTAAATGAGCAAAAACAAAACCTCAACCCAGAGCTGCAGCATGAGGACATACTTGGTTCCCAAGACACAAGTTTATAAATGGAAGAGAGAGTGTCACAGAAGTCTCCAAATCCCTAAACTGTCTGGTGTGGCTCCAGCTTTCAGTCATGCATGTGATTCCTTAAATAATCAGGTCGTCAATTAAATCGTCAATCAAGTAGCCCTTAGGGAAGGTATCCCAGATCCTCTAGATCAGAAATCGATGAGATTTCTACCTGTGAGGAACTGCAATTAACTGGAGTGTCTGCTTTAAAAGTCCTAATGAGCCCCATTAAATTGATTTATAGAATAATTATCATCTTGCTATGAAAAGTAGAAATGGTAGCATAGATAATGCATACGTCAGATTTGAAAAAGTACCTACTGCTTTCACATCAAGGGAAGCAGATAGAATAAAAACAACCCCTCAACCTCTATGAGTTCAGAAACCAGTCAAGTACAGCAGGAAATAAAGAGCTTGTTTGACTGATGAAAAGCCAGATGATATTTAGAAACAAAGAATAAAGCTTCAGGTGCTTCTAAGAAAGAAATTTAAAAACATGTCTCTGACTTATCTAACCAGCAGTATCGCTGATTTTTCTTGATTTGACATCAGTGGACTTGATACAAAAGGACCATCAAAATAGCTCTAGCTCATCTTTAATGCAGAGAAAGAATATTTAAAAGAAATGTCATTCTAGTCAAAGATATTGATCGCTCTGGTACTCAGACAATGACTTTGCATGCCAAACAAATTGTGCTCCAAATGGGAGACGCGACACAATTGATTTCAATCAAATTTGACATTAGGATGTTGCCAAGCATGCTAAAAAGCATAAAATATGCATAGCACAAATATTTATAGAATAAAATAATAAAATAAATAATACTAATAAACAATAATTGAATTAATAATCCAATTTTAATTACATTAATTAAAATAAAGAACATGAATTAAATACAAGTTTACTTATAATCAACATTTCTCAGGCCTCCTTACAATGTGCTCATTGCAATGCATTCTAGAATAGTCTTCTCCGTGAAGTTTAAATATAATGCTGTCTCAGAATGTGTCAATTTTCACAAATGGAGCATATATGATGCCTCAAAATGTTGCCTACGTAGAAAGGTTTGCCAAATGTCAAATTTTCTGACAGGTAATTGTAATATTTGAAGGATGGACGCTACAGGATGTCAATAACGGGCAGGAACCTACTGCTGTCACTCAAGTGTTTCAGTACTGTACACGGATCAATCAAGAAACCCGCTATTTTACTCTATGAGAGGCTCAGACAGCATCCAGACGGCATTGCTGAAATCAAGCTGGCTGGAATCTGGACGGGAGGACCCCCCACTAGCTGCATCTGAAAGTAGATTCAGCACTGTTTTCTAATTAACATCAGTCTTTAGCACACCAGGTAGAAAGCCCCCTATTTGACAGGCTAATTAATCTGAAACCTTGAGTGCCCACAGTCTTCAGTGTACCTCCAACACTTAATCCTGTCAATAAAATGTCTCAAGTGTAATAGACTATGGGGAAATAACTGGGATTCAATATAATTAATGCTAAGTTTAGAAGCAGAAAATTCCCACTTGAAGAAGAGCTTCAAAAGGTTTTAGGGCTGAGTTCAATAATGTCAATATTTTTCATTCTTCTGATGAATCAATCTATCTATCTATCTATCTATCTATCTATCTATCTATCTATCTATCTATCTATCTATCTATCTATCTATCTATCTATCTATCTATCTATCTATCTATCTATCTATCTATCTATCTAT
>RJVU01011283.1:2517463-2556962 GCA_003731715.1 Anabarilius grahami | reverse complement strand
ATGTTACAAAAGATTTAAATCTACTCAAATAAATACTGTTCTTTTGAACTTTCCTCATCAAAAAAATCCTGAAAAAATAATCACTTTCTACAAAATGTTAAGCAGCATTACCATTTTAAACTGTGATAAGAAATGTTTTTGACCACCAAATCAGAAAAATTTATATATGAAGAATTATGAATATAATATATGTAAATATGTTATATTAAATTACTAAAATATATTTGATGTGAAATGAATTAAAAAATTGAACCAGATTCATTCAGTCATTGCAGCCAAAAAACAAAAACAAAACAGCTTTTTACTAAAACATTTGAATGAATGAAAAAATGCCACAAAGAGATTTAATGGTGCAGAAATGTAATCTTTAGAAATAAAACACACAAAAAAAAAGAATTACAATGTTGCTTAAATTTGTACTGCCAACAAAACAGTGAAAAAAAATAGTGAATATTCAAAATTCCACACAGCTCTAGTATGCATTTGATACTAAGGTCAACAAAATCCACAAATTCAGATTATACAGGAATTAAAGGGATAGTTCACCCAAAAATGAAAATGATCCCATGATTTACTCACCCTCAAGCCATCCGAGGTGTATATTTATATCTTCTTTCAGACGAACACAATCGGAGATATATTTAAAAATATCCTTAGTCCTCCAAGGTTTATAATGGTTGTGAATGGGGGGCTGCGTTTTGAAGACAAAAATAATGCATCCATCCATAAAAAAAGTAATTCATATGACTCAGGGAGTTAATAAAGGCCTTCTGAAGTGAAGCAATGCGTTTTTGTAAGAAAAATATCCATATTTACAACTTTATAAATTCAAATAACTAGCGTCCGGCGGACGACCGTAAGCAGAATGCGCAAGTCGACTTGCGCCAAACGTGTAATCCATATGACGCAGGATGTAGGAGTATTGTAAGCTTAGACGCCTCTCACGGTTCAAACAAATAGGGCTATGCAACAAATTTAAGCTCCTCTTCTTTTATATCAAAATCCTCTGAAATTTCTCTTTAAAAATGATCATTTTTGACTTATAATCCATTACCGGTGATTTGTTTTGCTCTATCTTCTGCGTCTCCGTGATCATCATTATGTTGTGTGTTAGGTCAAAGGATACTCTTCCGCTGCAAATCAACTTGCGCATTCTGTATACGGTCGTCCGCTGGAAGCTAGTTATTTGAATTTATAAAGTTTTAAATATGGATATTTTGTCTTACAAAAACGCATCGCTTCACTTCAGAAGGCCTTTATTAACCCACTGGAGTCGTATGAATTATTATAAAAAAAATAAAATAAAAAAAAACATTATTATTAAAAATTCCCCCATTCACAACCATTATATACCTTGGAGGACTAAGGATATTTTTAAATATATCTCTGATTGTGTTTGTATAAAAGAAGATACCCAGCTAACAGAATTTTGTTATAAGAACTTTCTCTAAATATTCAGTGTTGGTTCTGGGAACGTAAAAAACGTCCAGTTTTTCAACATTCTAGGAACCTTGATTTGTAACATTCCAAAAACATACATTGTCCAGTTTCCTTAATGTTAGTAGAATGTTATTTAAAGGTTAGTATGATGTTCCTGAAACATTCTTTCAATCATTCAAACACCTGCTGTGAACAAGCACTGAAAGAAAGAGAAATAAGAACACAAACTACAACTTTCTTCAGCCACAGCCGTAGATGAGCTGAAGATAAAAGACATTAAATCTCTGAAGATCTGATTAAACAACTCCACAAACAGCATTACCAGCTTCACATATTACTAACCAGACTGAATTTATTTCTGTCACACGTCTACAGAAGTTCTAATTGAGAATTAACAGAAGTTAAAACGTTCCTGGAACGTCAAGAAAACTGGATGTTTTTTACGTTCCCAGAACCAACACTGAATATTTAGAGAATGTTCTTATAACAAAATTCTGTTAGCTGGGTAGTCATATATACCTATGGCTTGAGGGTGAGTAAATCATGGGATAATTTTCATTTTTGGGTGAACTATCCCTTTAAGAAAATCACATTCAAATAAAGCAATATTCAACAGATTGAGCATTTACAATTAATTTCCTGCAGGTATGAACCTGCATGTAGAATTAATTTCAATTTTTCAGCATAATGAGTGCATTTCTTTTGGAATGAGTCATAGTATTAATCACAGCACTGGTCTTGAGAAAAGCATTTACGCATGATGAGCAATTTCACTAAAGGGACCGCCTAAAGCTAACATCACTTTCATCTAGCAGGAACAAGCATTCTGGTAAAAGACACTTGAAAACTATGCTGATAGGGGCTTGGCTGGGTCAACGCCTGCCTCTCACTTAGTTCATTTATCGCTCTGCTGCATCAGCTTGAGTCTCCATCTCCCTGAGTGCCGTTCAATAGACCAATCATATTTCAAACAGGAGGCAAAAAAAAGTGTGAGAAAAGGTCACTAGAATAATTGAGGCAAAGAAGGGTGAATTATCTTGATGCACAGTCTGAGGTAAAATGGCATTTTCCATAACCAGTACCAAAAATATGTGGAATACAGGACAACAAACAGTTTAGAGAACTCAATAATATATGGGAAAGTCATGTTTTTATGGAAATTGGCATCTGGCTGAGGGGTTTTTATACGGTGACTTTACATCACTGGTATCACTCAGTATGGACAAGTAAATTGATACGTAATTTCTGGGTAATTGCATATGCCACAGGCAATAAATCACAGGAGAGAGAAATATTTTGTACATAAATTCAATTTAGACGTATCAGCTACTTCACGAGCAATCCCAGCAGAAATGTACACTATCCTCCTATTACGTTACACTGAACAATGGTAAATGCAAACAGAGCTTTCTGAAACTAAATATAACACAAGTGAAACACTGAGCTGAATACATCTCAGCAGTATTAGCGTGAAGCTAAGAACCTCTTTAAGCTTCACATATGTATGGACCTTTACACAAAGAACATGAGAAATTAATAAATACAGCTACATGATGAAAAATGAAGCCTGAAAGCAACTTCAAAAAAATAATTCTGAGAAAGCGAAGAATCCCCATGTTTACTTCGCTATTGACTCATGCTAGCTAACTCTTATCATTATAAGAATAGACCAGATAAGAACAAAGAGTAAAAAATCAATGGAGACAGCTGAGACATGATGCTGCTTAATGAAGCCTGACGTCTGTTTCCTCTGTTTTCATGGTGAAATGAAAAATTACAGATTTGTTTGGCAAGCAGCTGTTGAACAATTTTTATGACATGGGTGGTTAATGTAAAACATAATGAGATGTGTTATAAAATGCCATTTTAGATTACAGTCTCCATTGTTTTCGAGGATATGAGCTAGTGATGTGGATGTGCATTTGGGTCATTTTGACTGCTCGGGGTGAGGCGTAGCTGGTCTATGTTCAAATGTATCAGACTTTGACTTTGGTCATTGCATCATGTCTCACTGTATATTTTTCAGTGTCTCACACCATGAACGATCCATTTTCAAGTGTGTCAAATTAAAAATTGTTTTAGGCATTAATCAGATGTTTGTTTGCCCTGCTAACATTTTCACGGGCCCCACCACAAATATGATACAGATACTTTAAGCAAGGTATTTTTATATCTGTCCAAATTTTTCTTCTTTTAAGTGAAAGCTCACCCAAAAATGAAAATTCTATCATCATTTACTGACCCCCATATTGTTCAAAACATGTATAAATGTATTTATTTATTCCACTCCTAGTTTCTGTAAATTTAAAATGTTATAATTACAGCAGAATTAGCACTTAGACTTCTTTACCCAAATACTAAAATAAGAAAAATACATTTGCTGGAATCTATGGTATACGATGCAAAACATTACTGATTTTTGCTTAGAAAACAATTGATGCTTTCTAGTAGGGTTGGGTAACCATTCCATGCAGGTTTCCCGGTTTGATTTTGGTTTACAAGTTTTTGAATCGATTCAGATGTCGCTTTGATTTTGATTAATTTGGGTATATTTCCGTTATAATGTCCATTTTGCTTACTTATGAAAGAAATCCTCACAGCTAATGATGTAAATATACAGGGCAGTCTTTCAAACCATACAGTAACTCGTCTTTTTGAACAAATTAAAAGAACCAGCTCATAAGATTAATTTGTTTTGAGAATCAGCTACATTGGTTTCACCGTATATTTTAAGCAACTAAAAAGGAGCGGTTATTAAGAGTAATTTATTCATGAATCGGACTACACTAGTCAAGATGTGTGTTTGATGGAACTTCAGGAGATACTAAACAACCGTGCTTAACCAGAGGTGTAAAGTACTTGAGTAAATGTAACTGTACTTAAGTATCTTTTTGGCTACTTTGTAGTTGTACTGAGTATCAAAGATATTGGCAACTTTTACTCTCTACTTGACTAAATTTTTGAGCGAGTAAATGTACTTTTTACTGCACAAATTTGTGATGAGTAATGCAATTACAAATTACATTTTTCACGGCAGCTAACTTTTTCTGCAGCAGTTTGTTTCTGATATAAAGAAGCGATATTGCCATCTAAGGGCATTGAAGGTACTATATCTTGTGCATTTTGCCTTTACTCACCCAAAACTTGTCAACAAGGCTACCTTACGTGAGTGTGAGTGCATTAGCAGGTAATTTCTGAATCGCAGATGTTTTATTTATTAGACGAGGAAATGACTGCAGCTAGTGATGAGGCTCAAACCAGCACATACAGTAGACTTTAACATTGTATTATTTATCCGCTATATTGACGAGACCATTTTGAAGGATATTGGTTTACTTATGGCCTTTCTGTGCACTTAAACTCAACTGAGACTTGAGAGTTTGTAGATGTTTAAAAAGTTTTTGTGTCGACCTTGATTTATTGCAACATTGAGGTGTTCAGTTTTATTTTGATTTTAGAAAATAAACTTGATTTCTCATCTTACAAATCAATTGTTTCTTATTTTCACTGGCATCTCTCTCAGGACTAGTGCATCTCTGAGCCTACATTCAGCATGAGTAAAATACTTAAGTACAGTTGAAATCAGATACTTTAAGACTTTTACTCAAGTCGTATTGTAATTGGTTACTTGTAACTTGTAGTGGAGTCATTTACGATGTAAGGTATCAGTACTTTTACTCAAGTATGGTTTTCAGGTACTCTTTACACCTCTGTGCTTAACAAACAATACAGAACAAAAAAATAAGGAGAACTCAGGGCTTTTATAGAGGGTATTGCAGTGACGTCACTTTCCCGCCGGAACACGCCCCCTCAGCCGGACTAAGTGGCAAAAGCGCCTGCATTAAATGCATGACTGGACATAATAGGGGAAACTGCAAAAACGCAAGTAAAACAAACGATTATCAGCTTAAACTAAAGGTTGGACTCGATGAAGTGTTCCTTACAACTTACCAAATATCCAGTGATCCATGGATATTGACATGCAGCCAGGAATCGTGTTTCCTGACATGAACATATGTGATTTCGATGCCAGGGAAATACATAAAGCAAATTTGCCTGTGAACTCTTTATATAAATACAATATATGTAGGTCTAAATCCGGGTGATCACTTATATCAGTGTTATTTATATCGTCATGTCGTAAAAACTTGTATAGTTTTATCAGTTTTTATTTAAAAACATCCAATTATGCAGAATATAAGATGGTAAATATTTAATTGATGAGTTATCAATACAATATCTAACAATACAATATAAAGGGTACCTTAAAATTCAACATATTGACACAAAAAGATAACTGCAAATCCACGTTTCTCTGCCAGGAGTCTAGTTGTTTCTGTGAATTGCAATGATTTGCTTTTCTTTTTTGTAGCTTTCGTCAGACTATTAAAATATACCTCAGATTTCTTGTCAAATCTGTTTGTAGTTAATTGCAAAACCTTTTCCCATTTTAGATGCGTTCACGCTGAAAACCAATGCTGCCATTCAGTGGGTATAACCGCAGTCACTCCGGCTGATGGTGACGTCACGTGCATACCCTCTATACAAACTGCATAATCAAGGTAGAAAAAGAACAGGTGTAGGGAACTAATTAACAACCATAGAAAGAAACCAGTGGCGAGAAAATGAGAACAAAGGAAACAGGAACTAAAATAAAACCAAAACAGAACATACACGTGACAGTTACCTCTGTGCCATATTTAAATGAGCACAATGTGCAACAACAATGCACATAAATCCATCAAAGAAATCCAAATGTTTCAGTTTAAAGCACAAAAACATGTATATGATCAACAAACATAAAATGTACAAACAACGCAACACTGCAAATTTCATTATCTTGTCCAAAACTCATATTAGATCCACGCCATCAGTCTCAAGTACACGTGCACTCATTTGTGCATGTAAATGTTTTAACTTTTTACTATCGCAAAACATTTGTAGTATTTACCATACGTACAAAGTACGTAACATATGTACGATTCCTGACTCGAAGCATATCATTTCCATTTATGAGCTCTTACCCTGTGTCTGGTCAATGTGGCCCAGGGTTTCTATCTGTTCAACCAGATCATTAGAGTTCCACTGACTCATCCCCAAAAGCATGGCCGTCTTCCCCTCCAGCACCTCTGAAAGACATCACACACAAACACACACTCAGTGAGAGCAGTATATGACCAGGATGAGACAATCAATCATTTAGCTCATCGTCAGGATAATAAAGTTAATGTTATGCTCATTTCAGCTCAGAAAATCACATGAAATGCAACAGTACATCAAAGACTATTAGGATTCATCGAATTATCTTTAAATACAGCTCAAGTCATAAAGTGATGTCCGACTAATGAGCAGAGAGCGATCAGCCACTCCGCTGGTCCTTGTGAGACAGCCCGAGTGCTTGATGGAGGACTCGGCTGCGCGCTTCACAGCATGTGACAGTGAGCTGCAAGCCCAGTGCCGTGTTGGATTTTGCTGGGCTAATATATCAGTATGGAAGAGAGGTTGTGACAGGGCTCCGTCAGGCCTGCTCGTCTGCATCACCCTCTTGAGCCGATCGGTCGCTGTTTGTCGCATGCTATTTTCTAGACTGTCAATTGAACTGTTTTTTTGACTTGGCTCAAACAAGGGTAGACAAACAAACACGTGCATGCTCACAGAAACAATGCGAGGGAAGCTCAGAGTTGAGAGACGAAGGGTTTTAAATCATAATCCAAATACTGGCAGTTACTGAGTCGTGTCGAATGGAGCGCCGCTTAGAGAGAGAGCAGGAAGAACATATATCTTCTGAAGTGTGAAATGTGCTTAGCATGAAGAAGAGCAACGACAGCAGCCTAGCTCCTAAAAGGAAAGACAACCATCTATTTCAGTAAATAAAACGAACAAAGTGCTAACGCACAAGGGTCTGCGGATCTCTGAAAGGATGACAGCAAAAAGTGGGAGTTAAAAGGAGAAAAAGAGAGAAAACGAACAATGTAAAAATGGGGGAACATGCTCTGAGTGAATGAGCTTGGCAGAAGACTTCATTTTAAAGTATTCAGTGTAATCTGAATCATTATGAAAAACATAATTATGAAAAGCAATCTATATTGAATTAGATTGTATTTTAGTTCCTATGGAAGTTTGGAATGTGCAAAACAAAATTTTTCAAACAACCTTGAAAATGCCCCTTTCGCGTGTTGCACCTCCCGCAACACACATCACAAATAGAGCTCCTACGGTTGCTTGTGAAGGCATGTCTCAACAGGAAAAAGTAGGCTACTTTCAATATAAGGTCCAACATATTAGTAATACTTTTAGCTGAGTTGCTATGTGTTATGAGTAAGCAATTTAGTAAAACTATCTCCAAGATGATTCAATGTTCCTATTATTATACTCGATCTGTAGACAAAGGTCTGCGGATTTGCATAAAATGGCTTTATCTTGCTGAAGTTTCCTGCTGGTTCTAAAGGATTTGATATTCGCTACCTTGGGTGTCTGTTACAGTGGATCACAACACTGGAGTAGAGAGGACCGTGAATTGTGACTGGAATTAAAACTGTGAAGAAATAAGGCTCAATAAACTTCTAAATAGATATACAGGAGTTGTGCGGACAATAACTATTTTCTTTGTGCCCTGAACTTTTCAATGCAGAGATCCGCAAGCTGCGATGTTGCTTTAAGCATATGATTCTGCACCCGGGATGCGCATAAGCGATGTATGCCGCTCTGTATTGGAGCCTTTCATATTATGATAGTTTTGCGCATTGAAAGATTATTAATAACCTTGTTCTGTCGTATCTATCATATCTTGTCACCCCACTGAAAAGCCACGCATTTTAAATGAACATCTTTTCATTTTATAGTATTTTTCTACAAAATGTTTTTCATGAATGTATTTTTATAATACAAATAGTAATTACTTTTTGGTTTTTTTACATTTTACCATATTTAGCTCTATACTTACATTCACTTTTATTTTTTCCCCACTAAAATTTTTTTTCACTAAATGTTTAGATTTTTTGTCATAGATTATGATTGCATTTCTTTTGTACTCATTTGTTGTTTATCTCTAATGAAGTAGTGTGTATTTAGCAGGGATGTTACTAGAGATTCATGGATAGAGCGATAGGGTGCTAAGCCTCTTTAAGAAGGATCTGATCATACCTCCCCAGGATTTTTTAAAATGTGTAAATTTTTTAAAAATTAAATATAAAATTAAATCAATAAAAAAATATATACATCACATAATTTTCCATTAAATCACATCATATTTGTCCTAAATCATTGTTACAGCTAAATCGCTCTCTGAAAATATTTTTGTTGATTCACTCCCTTTACAGTTTTTCTCAATTGCTAACACACAATTCATGAAACAATTCACCACTTTCTCACAACTATAAACACAATCTCTTAACTACTCACCAACTTGTACAAACATCAAAGTTCCACGTCAAAATCAAATATTTCAGTCAAAAATGTATTCACTTCTGTCAAAATCAAACTTTGGCCTCAGATGACACACAAAACCTGCAAATACACAGACTACTTTCCTGCCCAGTGAACACTAGTGAGATCAATTCATAACACTGTAACAAAAATATCTCTTATTAGTATTCAAGAATAATTTGGCAGCTCAGTGTCTATTACACTATACAACATAAATAAAAGAGTGCAGATAGAGTAAAATTAAACGAGCTTTAGGAAAAATTATTTTCATTTCACTACTGTAAAGTGATCTTACAGGAGATGAAAGTAGTTGATCTTGCAAGAAGAAGAAAAGTTTAAAAACCAAAGAACTAAATATGAAATGTGTATGCAACACAGTACAGTATACTGTCAATTATAGTAATACATAAATAAGGAAATAAATTCACCATCCTATGCACCTTCAGCAAAATTTCATAACAGTATACAATACTAAAGCAGTTTCTTGGTCTTCTGACAAAAGACTTTCTCTACCTTCCTTAGGCAGCCGTCTCTCAGTTCTGCAAAAAAAACAGCACATGAAAAAAAAAGGCTACAAATTAATTTGACAATCACATATATGAGGGCGCTACAGTTTACTGGACACAGAATAGTGAAATTTCTCTCATATAAAGTACTGTTACGGTGTACTGTAATTATACTGTATGTGTAAGTAGAATAAAACCCAGTCGATGATTCTAGGACGCAATTTCTAAAGCACAATCTCCTGTGCTCTTGTTTTTAATTATCCCTATATACCGAGATTCTGATTGGTGTCATAATTTTTGCTACTGAATGTTACTGATGGATAAATGTGTGCTATTTGAGTTTACATAGTGACACTTGAGTTAATTATACTATGTGTTTGTGTTTTCTGAATGAGAACATGGTTAAACCACTGTAAAATAAGGGCATTTTTGTGTAGAGTTTTGCAGAAATCGTTAAGAAAATTGGCATGTGTGTGAAAACAAGTGAAATGTGTTTATAGTTTTGAGAAATGTGTCTTTGTTTTGAAAACTGAATAAATGGTTTGGGAAATTGTGTCAAATTAATCAGTTATAGTGAAGAAAATATGTAAAGCACATTAAAAAAATAAATACATAAACCAAAAAACGTTTTTAAAAAATCCACATAAATTAGCTGACCTTACTAATCAAACATCCCGACCCATCAGCGTACGAAAAATTCCCTGAACAATGGCTTAGCAGTTTTCCTTTTTTATCTTCCCTGAGTGAGAAACTCAAAATACTTTTCACAAAAAAGACCATGAAACAGTTATTGATTGGAATAAAAGAAGAAAGACAAACAACAAGGTGGAGAAACAAGTTTATTAAAAGAGATTTTTTAAAAAATAATAAAAGGAGTTTAAAAGGAATCTGAAATGATTTATAGAATCCTAGAAAGGCCTGCAAGTAATGAGTTCATGGAGGCACAGAGTTTATCCATTAACATTCTTCAACTCATCTTTACTCTTAAATAGAGAGGGCATACATACAGAGATTAGAGTCAAAGGACATGACCACGTGGGCTGAAAGAATACCTTCAGTATGTGAACCAATTTTGCAACACAAGCTTACCAGGAGCATATTTTCTCTTTCTCTAAGCCTTTTAAGCAAGAGTTATGTCTAATTGTCAAAGCAAGATCATGCCATCTCATACCCAACCCATATGACTTTCTTTCTTCAGTGGAACATAACAGAAGGTGTAAGGCAAAATAAGAGCCTCAAACCCAATTCACTTTCACTGTATGGAAAAAGATGTAAAACTAAAGTCAGCATCGTTAAAAGTCAAAAGTAGGAAAATCAGCAGCATTTACTGTGTGCACACTGCACAGACGTCATTCTGCACTTATATTGTTCGACTAATATTTTTTCCATGACCAGAATATGACCGTAGATGCCTGTGGCTGCGTAGAGGCAAAGAACATAAGACTGCGTTGTCTGTCTGACAGAGTTTCGGGAAAAAAGGCTTTTCATGGAAAATCTTCCAAACGAAGGCCCATATTTGGTTATGAAAATCACACGTCTTGATCTTCTTAACACAGAGTTGAAACAAGGATTTAAAACTTCCACACAAACACTAAGAAGAAATCTTAGATGGCTTATGATATTCATACAATCTGTTATTGCAACTCATGCAACTAAGTCCTGATGCTAAGATGCTTTTTTCAAGTAAACAGGGTCTTTATATTCAAAATCTAAGGCAACAACATTTAAGAGATGCCTTTTAATCTGATAGAAGTTATATATAGCCTATTTCTTAGTTGATTTGTCAGTGCAGATGAATCTTGTGTGCGAAGGGCCCAGGGCTACCAGACTGCAGAGGACAATCAATGCAACAGAAAAACACTTCAGCTCAAACAGCAAAGCATAGGTAGGTAATGCTTATCAATTAGCAGTAAGAGTCACAATGAAAGACTGCGAATACATACAGCAATCTGTCTCCAGCTAAAATTTACACTGTTTTAAATGAGGGTCTGATCTTATTTCAGGTTGTACAAATGGGTTCTGTTTAGGCACACTGACAAATCTCATTACTCAAATGCACACGCTCCAGTAACAGACCTGAATTAACCTCCTTAGACATTTGCCAACATGTCAGTTAAAAATTATCCTAAATGCCCTCATTTATAATCAAGGGCCTTACTCTTAAAGATCACATGACATCACTTAACGAGCACAGTTTTCCCTGCTTTTAAATGGTGATTTCACCAAAAAATGAAAATTCTGTGACTAATTACTCATGCTTTCTCTCGTTGAGGAAGTGTTTTGTGCAGTCGATGCAGTACTCGAGTCGCGGTCTTGGAGCGAACGATGCCATAACATAACTCGAGCCACGGCAGGGAACAGTCAGACTCACAGAAAGTCTTAATTTCACATTTTCACAGTTCATGTTTTATTTCAACCTCAAGATGAACTCGTATAACTGTCTTCCACAAACGTCCCACTGTCAACAGCGTTATTACACCAAAACAACTGGAGCAGCAGAAAATGAAATATACCCGCATATATGCGGTATTCATGGCGCACATGCGATGTAGACAGTTCAGTAGAGAACGGTCATTCTTAAAGGGGCCACACCTCTATTCCACTTAATACAATACTATTTCATAATAAATTTTGTATACTTGATGCAATTTAATTTTATAGACACTGTGCAATACAAATACTTTTGCTAATAAATTAGAATGTAAGTTTTTTTCTGCTGAGTTATCAATATAATGTGATATACATACAGAATACTCCAGGTGGAACACAGCAAGTAGCATTTTTTTTTATTTTATTTTTTTTACATTTTTGATTTAGGCCTATATAAAAAAAAAATGTATATTGCTANAAAATATGTGTTGTATCGCAATATATCGATATATATCATATCGTGATCCATGTATCGTGATATGTATCGTATCGCATCATGAAGCCCTTGCCAATACATAGCCCTAATAAAGATATCAGAAAACTAATCCATATGTATTGAGCGGTTCAGTCCAAATTTTATGAAGAGACACGAACGTTTTTTATGATGAACAGATTAAATTTAGGTTTTTAATCACATATAAACATTGATCAGCGAACATAAGCAGAAGCTCAACCGAACCTGAATGATCCATAAGAACAAACCTCTTCCGGAAGCTCAAACATGCTGCGTAACCAATGAGGTTTGTTCTTGTGTGTTACGCAGCACATTTGAGCTTAACATTCATTATCCATGCAAGTATCCATGCATGAAATAAACGTATTTAGGGCCCGAGCACCGATGGTGTGAGGACCCTATTGTAATTGCTTGGTCAATTCTTCTTCTCCGAAATGAATCGCATTTTTGAGGGCCTAAACATGCTCAAAAACTCATGAAACTTTGAACACGCATCAGAAGTGGTGAAAATTTACATCTGATACGGGTTTCTAAATTAGGTGCGGCAAAATGGCTCGATAGCCATTATAGGTATGAAATTCGGTAGACACATGTAACAGCCCAATACCTACAAAAAAGCCCCGGGGTGTAAAATCTGAAAAACCAACAGGAAGTGAGATATTTAGAATTTTCTCTGCAAAATTTGTACAGTTTTTGCCATTTCCAGACGTTGTACTTTAATTAACTCTTCCTAAAGCTTTAATCAGATCAACATCATATTTGGTCAGTCTAATCTAAAGGCTTTTGAGATGTTAAATTGTGAAGATCTTGAGTTTTCACTGAAGGGCGTGTCCGTGGCGGCCTGACAAAATTCAATGTTTCGTCATGAAACAGGAAGTTGTTGTAACTTGGACACACAATGTCCGATCTGCCCCAAACTTTACATGTTTTATTAGAGTCCTGGTATGAAGACATCTACATGGAAATATTCAGTGACAGTCATAGCGCCTTCTGTAGGCAACAGGAAATGACATGTTTTACACTTTGATTAACTCGTCATAGAGATTTAACCAGATCAACATCATATTTGGTCAGTCTAATCTTAAGGCCTTAGCGATGTTAAATTTCAAAGATCTTGAGTTTTCGCTGGAGGGCGTGTCTGTGGCGGCTTGACAAAGTCTGATGTTTCGCCATGAAAGAGGAAGTTGTTGTAACTCAGGCATACAGTGTTCAATCTGCCCCAAACTTCACATGTGTGATAAGAGTCATGGTCTGAAGACATCTACATGCCCATATTCAGTTAGTCATAGCGCCACCTGCTGACAACAGGAAATGGCATGCTTTGCACAATAATTCACTCCCATAAACACATTTAAATATGCCATGAAGTACCAAACATGCTAGAAACACGTTAAATCATGCAACACTTGGCTAAAGTATGCGATTAACGGCGCAAAACAGGAAGTTGTTGTAACTCAGGCATACAATATCCGATCTGCTCCAAACTTCACATGTTTGATAATAGTCCTGGCCTAAAGACATCTACATGGCAATATTCAGTTTCAGTCAAAGTGCCACCTATTGGCAGCAGGAAGTGTGGCACTTTGAAATGACTTTGCCGTATTTCTCCTGTATTTACTCGCTTACATGCATGTCACACACTCTTCACTGTTTTCCTAAGGCCACCGGGTGGTGGTGGCCCCGGATGCGAGGGCCCTTTCATCCCTGCTTGCAGCTTTAATTTCTGTTTGTATCTTAATAAAGAGACAGAAAACTAAATATGGATGGTCATTAAAACATTTATAAAACAACAAAGCTGGTTGTGGCCTAAGACACAGTACTGTAAATCAAAATAATTATTTTTGTTTACTTTCTCTTAGTGTGATGGATGGGTCAATTTTTATTAAATTTTGAAATACACTTTAAAAGTTACACTTTAGGGTCAGTAAGATTTTTTTTCCCCAAGAGACTATTGCTTTTATTCTGCAAGGACACATTAAATTGATCAAAAGTGACAGTAAAGATTTTTTTACAGTGTTACAGTACAAAAGATTTCTATTTCTTGTTTAAATATATCAAAGAATCCTTAAAAAAATAACACAGTATCAACAATATCAAAACATTAAGCAGCACAACTGTTTTGAACATGGATAATAATGATAAATGTTTTTTGGGCACCAAATCAGAATATTAGAATGATTTCTGAAGGACCATGTGACACTGAACACTGGAGTAATGATGCTGAAAATTCAGCTAATTGCCATCACAGGAATAAATTGCATTTTAAAATTGAATTAAAATAGAAAACATTTATTTTAAATTGTATTCATATTTTACAAAACTCCTGTTTTTAATGTATTTTGATCAAATAAATCTAGCCTTGGTGAACAAAAAGACTTCCTTCAAAAACATTAAAAACATCTTACCGACCGGTAGTTTGAATGGAAGTGAAGTTGGACCAATGAGAATCCACTCTGGGCGGGGCCAACCAAAGCAATTCACATGAAAATTAGCATGCGGTTTTATAGTTTTATAGTGCTTCTTTAATGCTGAGATTTTTTTCTACTCTTAGTAAATTTAGTTTTGTAAAGAATTCAAAGCATTACAGATAATTGTCTCCACTGAGTGTCATTTTCAGACTAGTTTTGACCTCTTTTAGAAATGAAAGAAGAAATGTTGTGCACTCTTAAATGTTGTTTTTTTGTGGCTGAGTGTTTGTTTTGCAATCTTTTTTTGTCAGGAGAGCCACAGTCAAGTGTTTTGGCTCAGACTTAGAGTGCAAACTTAATGGCTTTTTGTGTGAGTGACACCTCAAAGGTGTTTTTTTTTAATCACAGAGGTTGTGTGTCTCTATGGGTCTGTGTGGATACTCTCTGTGACTGGCTGTTGTTGACTCCTCTTCACTGACCTGTGAGATTGACCCCTGTCATTCAGTGTGTGCCACAGATGATCGGAGCGGCAAGCGGCAGGGAAATTGAGGCTCATCACTGTTCCAGCTTTGTCAGCCTGCCTTCACCTCCATGACACATGAGCCCCTTTCACGCATATCAGACTCTCACTTGCCCTATCCATGCCTCTCATATCCGCTGGGTTTATCTCATTCAAGTCGCATCATGGAGTGCCTCTCTAGATGATGCAGGAATGTTATTTTTCCGTGTTTATAGAAACTCTTTCCTCAGTGAGACAAATAAAGTATCGTCATCATCATCAAGAATTGCAAAATTGCTGCAATTTCAAATACAATTAAAGCTGCAAGCAGCGATGAAAGGGCCCTCGCACCCGTGCCACCGTCACCCGGTGGCTTTAGGAAACAGAGCACGATGGGCAATATGCATTTAAGTATGTAAATATAGTTTGAACAATAAAAACCGTTTTGTGGCTCTTTAATGTGTCGTGACAGATTGCTGTAGTGCCTCAGCTCGAGGCTCGTGAACTGATCATCTCTTCTTACTAGTTAATTTATAGCATCAAATAAACATGAATGAACATGAGAAGGAATGTTGTTTCAAACGCAGAAAGATGTCAGTACACAAGTTCAAGTCCACCGAGGTTAGTCTTCTAACTCCTGACTGCTTTGTCGGACAAGATGGCGGATTCGGCATTATGATTGGTTAGATTGCTTGTCAATCACACTCCCGACGAAGGGTCAATTGCATATTTTAGTATGTTGCTAGTAGTGCATCACAGTATTAAACACATCACTTCCTGTTGCCCGCAGGTGGCGCTTTGACTGTAACTGAATATTGTCACGTAGATGTGTTCAGGGCAGGACTCTTCTCAAAAATGTGAAGTTTGCCGCAGATTGGACATTGTTTGCCTGAGTTACAACAACTTCCTGTTTCGTGGCGTTAATCGCATACTTTAGCACTTAGCCAAGTGTTGCATGATTTAACGTGTTTCTAGCATGTTTGGTACTTCATGGCATATTTAAATGTGTTTCTGGGAGTGAATTACATTGTAATGCATGCCATTTCCTGTTGCCAGCAGGTGGCGCTATGACTAACTGAATATGGGCATGTAGATGTCTTCAGACCATGACTCTTATCAAACATGTGAAGTTTGGAGCAGATTGAACACTGTATGCCTGAGTTACAACAACTTCCTCTTTCATGGCGAAACATCAGACTTTGTCAAGCCGCCACAGACACGCCCTCCAGCGAAAACTCAAGATCTTTGAAATTTAACATCGCTAAGGCCTTAAGATTAGACTGACCAAATATGATGTTGATCTGGTTAAATCTCTATGACGAGTTAATCAAAGTGTAAAACATGTCATTTCCTGTTGCCTACAGGAGGCGCTATGACTGTCACTGAATATTACCATGTAGATGTTTTCATACCAGGACTCTAATAAAACATGTGAAGTTTGGGGCAGATCGGACATTGTATGTCCAAGTTATAACAACTTCCTGTTTCACGGCGAAACATTGAATTTTGTCAGGCCGCCACGGACACGCCCTTCAGTGAAAACTCAAGATCTAGGAAAACAGTGAAGAGTGGGTGACATGCAACTTGTCCAAGCTCTTGTTCTATCCAGACTGGACTACTGTAATGCTCTCTTGGCTGGCCTTCCTGCATGCACTGTCAAGCCTCTACAACTGATCCAAAATGCTGCAGCAAGACTGGTCTTCAACGAACCGAAGAGAGCGCACGTCACTCCTCTCTTCATCAGTCTGCATTGGCTGCCAGTAGCTGCTCGCATCCAATTCAAGGCTCTGATGTTTGCCTACAGAACGACCGCTGGCTCTGCTCCGCTATACCTTAACTCACTACTTCAGACTTACGTGCCCTCCAGAAACTTGCGTTCTGCAAGTGAACGGCGCCTTGTGGTGCCATCACAAAGGGGCACAAAATCGCTCTCACGAACCTTCTCCGGGTCTGTTCCTGGCTGGTGGAATGACCAACCACGTTCTATCCGAGCAGCTGAGTCTCTAGCCATTTTAAAAAAAATGCTAAAGACATATCTTTTTCGTCAGCACTTGACCCAGGAATAGTAGCACTTTGATTTCTATTCTTCTTCCATCTATGTGTGTATTTATTAAAAAAAAAAAAAAAAAAAAAAAAAATTCCTTACTACGAGCACTTTACTGACATAACTGTGACTTCACACAGCACTTACATACTGTTGTTCTCATGTTGACTTGACTTGATTCTACTATTCTCATTTGTAAGTCGCTTTGGATAAAAGCGTCTGCTAAATGACTAAATGTAAATGTAAATGTAAATCTTCACAATTTAACATCTCAAAGGCCTTTAGATTAGACTGACCAAATATGATGTTGATCTGAATAAAGCTCTAGGAGGAGTTCATTAAAGTACAACGTCTGGAAATGGCAAAAACTGCAAAAATTTTGCAGAGAAAATTCAAAATATCTTACTTCCTGTTGGTTTTTCAGAATTTGCATCCAGGACTTTTTTTAGGTATTGGACTATTACACGTGACTACCGAATTTCATACCTGTGCTTGAAACGTGGCGCGAAGGACGCTTAATTGAAATTTTGTAGGTGGCGCTATCAAGCCATTTTACCGCACCTAATTCTGAAACCAGATGTTAATTTTCACCACTTCTGTTTTATGAGTTTTCGAGCAAGTTTAGGCCCTCAAAAATGCGATTCGTTTCAGAAGAGAAGAAGATTTGACCGAGCAATTACAATAGGGTCCTCACACTATCGGTGCTCGGGCCCTAAATACAGGAAATATGTACAAAAAATGTTTTAAAAAAAAGAAAGAAAGAAAAAACTTCTTTAAGCAAAAATCAGTATTTAGTGTGACCTCCTGGACTTCTTCCAGTTTCTCAAAGAAAAAACTCTGAGAAACTTCTCATCAGATTTTGAAAGTTTTCTTGGCCTTCCAGTCCTTTTCCATTATATTTAGGTTTAAGAAAGCCAGATTCCTGCTATTGCTCAAGAGGAGGTCACTAAATACTTGCCACTTTAGCCTATAGAAGCTGTTTTTTCTGTTTTCCTGTATTTTCTGGTTATATTCTAATAAAGAGAGAGAGAAATAATTATATATGGTCATTAAAACATTGCTAAAACAACATCTAATGCTAACTTTTGCACAGTACTGTATACCCAAATTATATCTGAATCTTTTCTGATACACAAAGTGAGAATTTAAATTAATTTAGAAATATAAGAAATGCTTTTGTATACTCTGAAAAGTTTGGCAATCACTGTCATAGTCCTTAGTAAACAACTTACTGTTGGTCCCTCTGTGCCTCCAGCCTCGGTTATCCTCACAGCATATTCCTTATAATGCAACGTGACAGTATAATACATTTCGTCAAAGTCCTTTTAGGGCAAGTCATTTCAGTTAGGAGTCATCTTGCTAATGTACCTGGCCAGTTTTTTTGTGTTTTTTTGTGGTCAATAATGTCATAGTGTTCTAGAGTAAACAAACTCTCCCATGATCATTCAAGAGTACCATTAACGCTAATGGAAACGTCTATTTCGACAGCCGCCATATTGAGCGTTTTGATTTTTCCCTTTCCTTTTTCTACAAGCAGTCTCCTCCTTCAAGCTAACTTTTCTTTAAGTTGAGAAAAATTGCTAAAGTAAGAAAACCTTTCACATCAATCAAGTTAATATATACACTACTAAAACTTTGGGGTTAGTAAGGTTTTTTTTATTTTACTTTTTTGTAATTTCTTCTACGCTCACCAAAGCTGCATTTAGTTGATCAAAAACAACAACAACAACAACAACAACAAAACAGTAAAAACTGTTTTCTATTTTAATATAAGATGTAATATATTAAGAGATCATTTATTCCTGTGATCAAAGCTGAATTTTCAGCATCATTACTCCAGTCTTCAGTGTCACATGATCCTTCAGAAATCATTCTAATATGCTGATTTTGTGGTTAAGAATCTAGCTGTTATAGAATGCATATTACTAGGATATTGTCTGTTTATTAGTACTCATTAAGCACATATTAATGCCTTATTCTGCATGACCTTATTCTACATTCTTAATCCTACCCAATACCTAAACTTAACAAATTACCTATTAATATGCAGTATTTAGAAGTTTACTGAGGAAAAAGTCATAGTTAATAGTTAGTTAATAGTGAGCATAGGACCCTAAACTAAAGTGACCAGCATTTTTTATTATTATCAATAGTAACACTACAGGCATTCTAAAGCCATTCTTCGTGCTGAGAATTCTGGGCTGCAAAACGGTTTGTAATCGTGCTGCGCCGAACCAAGCTCAAATGAAAATATAACTGGAACTGTTCCTTACCATTCTTAGAACCATTCAGCCCGATGGTGGAAAAGCGGCTGAAACAGTTGTGCTGCTTCATATTTTTTGATGAATAGAAAAACAACAGCAGTTATTTAAATATAATTTTTTGGTTAAAATACATTTTTGAACAAGTACATAACCAGCCAGTGTTCAAAACTATCTCCTTACCTTAGCCCAATTCACAACGGTAAGCTTGTAATAATGTTTTCTAATTTGAGTGGTACTGGTGGTTTTCTGCAGGAAATTCAAGCATGCAGATGTTCATCTTTGCGTCATTACGTCACGTCTGTTTAGATGCAGGAGTCCCAGCCAGTAGGTTATATGGCATGTGAGGATGCTGCAGGTGACGGATCATTTTTAGCTTTTCTCACAGCAGCTGGAATAATTAAACTTATCTGTGACGAGCAGGGCGGGCGAGAGCCGTGAGGGAACGGCGCGAAGCCGGTGACGCGAGTGTTAACGAGCATCAGCTGCGAGGCGCGCCGGCCTCGAGTCTCTCACGGAGGAGCTCCGGAGGCATAAAAGGAGGAGCGACGACAGTGAAGGACGAGAGAGGACCAGGCCTGGACTTTATGTTATGTTTTATTATGTTTGGGTGGCCGGCAGACGTCCGCGAGGGTCTGCCGGCATTACTTTCGTTTTGTTCTGTTGTTTATTTTGAATTAAAGTTTTGTTTGATGTTCGCCGGTTCCCGCCTCCTTCTTCCCCTATATACGAACTGTGTTACATTATCATTTTGATGGTGGATTGTAATTCAGAGAGGTCCAAAAGACAATCATCAGTGACAACTGGAGATTCACCCGTAGTCAAAAGCAAAAGACTTCGGACTGCGGAGTGGCGACAGAAGTTGAAATCTACAGATAACGCTAATGCACACTAAATAAATACACATAGTCATGCAATGCTGACGTTGTTAACATTAACAATTTGAGAACAAAGTATTACAATAATAATTTTCACAGTTTGATGTGATCTGAGCTAAGTGATTGTTAGATTTAATCACCATTGGCAGCGTGATTTATTGTAATGCTTTTTTTTCTCAGTTGGTCAGAACAAAAGCAACATGTTCTCCAACCAATACGACAATATAGGTCGTTTGTCACTTCCCTGAAATACGACTCATAGGAGCGTTTACTAAAGTGGCGCCCCTATCGACAACAGGACACTTTCATTTGAATTCATCAAATACGACCCATAGGAGCATTTTCTTTCATTTTAATGCATTGTTCCCTTTTATCTGCATCATTTTTCGGGTTTCGCGTAGCTCAACTGGTAGAGCATTGCAATAACAATATGCAATCATGTGATCATGCGATCGTGGGTTCGATCCCAGGGAACACATGTGCTCATAAAGTGTAAATGCACTATAAATCACTAAGGTTAGGTTTAGGGGTGGGGTGGGGTGGGGTGGGTGTAGTCATTAATAAAATTTAATTTTGGTAAATGGAAAAAGGAGAAATGGTGTAAAACATCCACACATTGCATTTAAATAAACACGCATTTTGATTGGTAAGGACAGTCATACGTCATTTCATGACGACAGACGTAACACGACACTGTCATTATTTTTACGACCACTAGAGGGCGCATGACTTCAAAACTTAAAAATAGGTCGTAATATGGTGCTTAAAAAACGACCTATAGGGTCGTTTTTTTTTGGAGGACAGTCTCAACAAAAGTGGCAGACATGTTACTTGTTCAGATGAAGTTTTCTGGTGAAAATTCTTATTTTGGTCATACTTCCAAGACCTAGAATCTGTGATTCTGAAGTACAGTATCCACACTGATGTGGTGACTGACAGCAAACATTAGATTCATCTACGCTGAGGAGCGGTGCCGATGCACAACCCACATAAAGATGATAATTCCGCAAATAGGTTTCAAACAGAGATGGCGACAAAGAGGCAAAACTTATGAACTGCAGCTTTAAAACAGGAATATTTTATAAGACTGAAATGTCTTTAATGAATCCTTGCAGAATTCTTAAAAAAAAAAAAAAAAACTGACCCCAAACTTTTGAACAGCAGGGTATATAACACGAATGTAAGTTTGTCTAAACAAAAATATAATAAAAAACCAGCCAAAAAGGAGCTGCCTGGCATGTTCCCCAATCCATACCTCTGTAACATCTGGACATTTAATTGAGGTTCTGTGTTGTGTGGCAAAGCGGGGGGCTCATTAAAAATAAATGAGAAATGTGTCTCATGAAAGATAGATGTGGAAACATGCAGGTTACCGATTAAATTATACACTCCTACAACCCATTCTTTTACTAATTTTTTACTATATGTGGGAGAAAGACACAACAGTTCATCCAGACAATGTGAATGAACAATAGCGCCGCATGAAGCTAATTTTATTTTGAACACCAAAAAAAAAAAAAAAAATCAAAGTAACTCATTTAGAGATGCGACTCAAGAGACGATGTGATCTTGTTCGCACCTCTAATGGAGAATTACCTGTTTTAGTCACACCTCTCTTCACTGACCAAATGTTAGCGACTGCACTGGGACTCAACTGACACAGGTTTGAAAAGAACATAGTATCGTGCAATAAACTAGCAGGAAACTCCCTGTATCTGTATCTCATTTGCCTAATACACCTTCCTCAACATATTGTGTACGAGTCAACAATGCATGTCATTCCACAAAAACATCCTGCCATACATTTGTTTTGTTAAACATCCAGTATGGAAATAAGTCACAAACGGAAATAAAATGGGTTGCAATGGGTTGCTTTAGAACAAAATATATCCTCAAGTTGCTGTCCCTGCACAGTAAGTTGCTTTGGATATAAGAGTCAGCTAAATGTAAATTCTTCCTGTGAAAAAAGATAATGGAGGTGTAATGCTGACAAAGGCAAAGTGAAGCCCAGTCCATTTAGACAGATGATTTTGTTTAATCATGACATTTTGCTGAAGATGCAAATCTTGAGCTATTTATTGTATGGGCCTTGACTGGCTCGCTGGCGCAAGGAGTGGGACACTTATGAGCTGACAAGCACATATTGCTGCCAGTTTTCATCATTCTGATTATAAAGGCTTGTTATTTGGACCCCATTACAAACAAAAGTATGCTAATGTTGGTACATGCTAATTTGGAGGACACACTACACTGTTCAACCATGTCACATCGCAACAATCCACATCACAATAACAGAATGCCACAGTTTAGCATTTGTGTTAAGCATGAAAGGCCTACAAATCTACTTCATACAAGTTTACAGCTGCTTTAGTGCATACTTGAGAGGAATATATCCATAATGTGAGGAGCCACCTGTATTAGACAGAATACATGATGGACATAAAAAAGAGAAAGAGTAGGGCACAAATGCTGAAGAGCTAAAGCCATCAGGTTATTACAAAGGGTGGAAAATAAGTGACACTTACCTCGGGCATCAAAAAACTCATCATCCGAGCTGTCGACAGATTCCTGGGCGATGTTCTGCATGCGCCAGTGAGAAGCGCTGTGCTTGCGCAGGGTCGCTAAGGGGAGAACATGAAAAAAAATGATCAAACCAAAGGTCACAAGTTCTGCATGCAATTACTGAGCATTGTGTGACTAATTAATTAGACATGCATGACAACAGTGTTATTTAATATTACGATGTGAAAATGTCCAAAGGAATGGAGCAGTCAGAAATTAATTGAAAGTATGTTTTTTTTAATTAACATCAAAAAATCATCCATTCGATGGCTGAAGACATAATACTTGTCAACTCTATGCTAGGTGATATGACTTTTTTGTTGTTGTTGCTGTCAAAATGAGAGTAATAAGCAAATAGCAAAGATCTGAATTATATTCTGTCTTAGGGTGTGTCTCAATCAGTTCCCTATCTTCCGAGCTCGTGAATCACAATTTGGGCACTGGTAAGGACAGTAAAGGACGCTGGTTCACTATACATTGGGACACTTGTGACTGCATTTCCGGCGACGTGACTACGTCCTCATTGTACAACATCACTACTGGTATTTATGAACAGCAGCAGAGCTGATATCTTTCTGATATTACTTGTGATGTTATTTAAAGTACATTATGATAAATTATTTGCTTGGTACTTATACGTGCAACATTTCAGCCGTAAATAAATTATAAATGTTAGCTAGATTATGTTCATTACCTGTCTACCGATGTATGTTTATGCTCAAATATAATAAACTAATGGTTTGTGTTTTTAAAAACATCTATCGCGTATCGTTATGTGTAGTGAGTTGGCTCACGTGATTCAAGTTTCGCGCTTCAGAACTTCCGTTAAGGGAGCATAGTGAGCATCGATGCTCCCCGGTTTTCACGGTGCATTGTGGGACTTTTTAGGAAGCGAACATTTCAGTGCCCTGGAAGGAATCCTCGATTGAGACAGCCTTAAAATGGCCGACTCCCTGGTCAGTGCCCTGACTACTGAACTAGTGAGCTGATTGAGACACCCTTTAACACAAAATGATTCTACCAATCAGTTATGACAGCTACTATATTTCCCAACTTTACACAACTCATTAGTATAGACAGCATAAAAATCACCTTCAACAAATTATTTCCAAATAATGGCGTGTTCACAAAGCATAGTCACCATAATCTGGGCCTTTTGGAACAACACGTTCTAATAATCATTGGAGCCCTGGGCTGTTTAAATCTAAAGTTAATAACTTTCTAATCTAATGACAGATAGCGGCAATAATGCAAATTACAAATCAGTGTAAATCAAACGAAAATTATCCACTCCCAATCATATTAAGTGGGCCATAATTTAATAATTATAGATCTGTGTCATTGTGAGCGAACATATAGCGGTGGGGATTTTTGACGCTTTATAGCTCAGCAAATTGCCTCTTTACTCAAAGCATTAAATCATTTTGCATTATAAGTAATGTAAATCCAGTAATTCACGCAGCCAGGCTTAGCAAGCTCACTGCTGCATTCTTATGGCTTAAAATCAAAGCACTCTGAAACAAACACGACAAAGAAAACCAACTGTAACCACTAAGAGAATTTCATTTATATTGATTCAGATAGAAGAATGCGACTTACAAATGAAGTAAAATACAAGCACAAGAGATTAATAATGAAGAACTATTATCAGCAGGGCCACAGTAAATGGTTTTGCTAATTTGGTTGGCATTACTAAAAAGTGTCACCTAAGAGTTCTCTTCCCCCTGCTGTCTTGTGCCTGGACCTACACATGCTCACTCTGTTGAAGCAATAAAATCTCACCTTCCATTACTGGGGCTCCGTGTAGCACCAAGGTTTTCATTCTCTCCCTTTGACTGCTGAAACCCAAATCACCATGCAGGATTTAATGAGCTTTTCATCTCTCCCGCAAAGCCAGCAGGTCAAAAGTTGGCACTATTAACACGCACGTCGCATTTGACAGCAGCATCAACAGCAATCAGCTTTTTCATTCCTGGGGCCTTTGTCTGGACCCTACCATCACCTTCCAAGTCCTGCCAGACAACGTCTAGAGATAATTCACCATATGAGCTACCACAGAATTTCATTTAGGCATTAAATAGTTCAAAAGTGTTAACATCATACAGCGGCACCAAAAGTATTTAGACACTGCAACCACACTTAAAAATAAATACTTCAACATAGTAGATAACAATAACAAAACAAGTGGCATCTTCTGAGCAATATTAATGTTGTTTTATCAATTAAAACCAAATATTTTTGTTCCAACAAATATGTTCTTATCTAATCTAATGCAATAACATTTTAAAATATGGTGTCTACATTCTTGAGGCAACTGCATATATAAGAAATTTAAGATGAAAGAGATTATGTAAGGATTTTGCAATTATCCCAATTATACTACGGTAACCACACCTCAAGACATTGTTCAGATGTTGTATTTCAAGACATTTATCAGGTTCCTAATTCCAAAATGTCATTTTAGAGCTAGTAACGGAGAATTGAGCCAATGATAGCAAGACTATCAATTATCAGATTAGGTATTAATGCAGTTATTAGATAGAGGGTGGGGGTGGGGGGTGTTAAGCATGTGTGAATTATCTAAGTCTGTGAGTCTCGCAACAGTGTTCGGCAGTAGCGTCTCTACTAATAAAAAACTGTAAGTTTATCTGCTTCAAGAACAACAATGTTATTACCTCACTAGTGAGAAATGTCATGCAGCTTTTGTTGCTAAACTATTTTACTGATAAAAATCATCAGAGCAGCAATAACAACACATTTCTGTGCAAGTGTGTGTCCATACTATATGTGTGTGTGTTTGAGTGGGAGAGAGAGGGAGAAAGAGAGTATGTGCTTTCCATGCATAATAAAACTTAAATTTGTGGCAAAACATGGGATTAATTTCTCATTTTAATCCTTTTGTTTAGTATATTTATTTGTTTGGTCAGTGTCCTTGTGTGATTTAGAACCTTAGAAATTTCATCAACCAATCAAATTCAAGCATTCAAAAGTCCCTTAGTATAAATTTAATATTTGGCCTAAATTCCACTTTGCGATCATACAGTAAATACTGAATTAATGTTGGAGATTAAACACTTTTTCCATTGGGACGCAGGAGGGCAGGGGGGACTGTTTCGTTAATGCAGTCTAAACACTGAGAAATTGCTTTTAAAACTTGGTAAATAGATTTACAGAGGAGATAAAAAGGTGCAGATTAGTTTGAATGAGGGAGTCCAGTGAGGCCTGTCTTCAGAGAAAGGGTGGATATAACCTCAGCTCCTGCACTAAAGCATCTCTAATTGAGTCTATTCAGCATTCTCATTTTCACATTTCTAATCACATTCATCCATAATTCACCCTGGAATGAAAGGGAAAGGTTTACTTTTTTTTTTTTTTGGCAAAGGAAAAATGCATTAGAAAACATGAATGGTTTCAACCAATAACAGAGGTGGTCATGGTTTCACAAGCTATAATCAAAGTAATATTATAAACCACTGCATAGCTGAACCGAGATGGATTTCATTACAAGTGGCATCGTTTGCCTGGCTACAGTTGAGCCAGTCATGCAGGTGATGCTTTTGCACTAAAACAGCAACACAATAAATCTGGCTGAGAAGCGGATATACTTCAGCCATGAAATTGGTATGGTCTCATGAATGATACATTTAAAGAAAATCAAGTCTATACAATAACAAATCATTTGGCCAGCTTCCTCAAGGTCAGGATAGAATGTGTACTTTTCTGTTAAATTGCGTCATCATACAAGGGAATTGAATGAAATTGAATGCATACTAAAAAAACCTTCCTTTAAAAACTTCAAAATTGAGTTTAAACTTTAAAAGAACAATGACTTTGTGGTCTCATTTGTCTTAGGACAATTCATACTTTACCTTCAGACATCTGCACTAGTAAACCGGAAGTTCTTATTCAAGTAGCTAGCTATAACATATCAATGTGTGTATGTATCCCAAGATTTCTTATACCAGTAGGTTTATCGAAATGATACTGGTCCCATACAGGACAGAATCAACAACCTTTAAACTTCTCTCACCATGCACTGAATTGCACACTGCAGTGCTGCAAAAGCTTTGGCATTACGAATGTAAAAGTATTTGTAAATTTGAAACCATAACTGAATCATTCACTCATCCATTTCGTTCAAAAGCACTAATTCATTTAAGGTTGAACACCACTACTGTGTGTTGCTTGGAGACTTTCAACAATTAATTAAGCTGTTGCTTTGTTTGAAACTATTTTCATAGGTAGAACAAAAACTGTCAATTTTGTGTCTAAAATATAATTTTCTTGATATTAACTTCTTGTTTATTGAACTGCTGGATAAAACCCATTCAAACAGATGTATTGTATGCTCCATAACCAGTGTAACTATAGGTCTAATTTTAGAGTTATGAGTGCTGGGATAGGGATCGTGATTAGGGTTGATATCTGGATTGGATATGTACCCTCTCCAAGGCAGCACAGTACAAAAATGGCATTTTCTCCTGAGCACGCATGACACGACTCACTGAGAGACTTGCTCTTAATCAAAAACATAATAAGTGCTAGATAGCAGCTGCTTTCCTCCAGCAATCTCGCATTTCTCTCTTTCTTAAATCTCTACATCTCACCCTCCTTTTTGCACTTTCTCCCTATTTCTGTCCTAACCTTCAATTCCTTCCTCTTCCCATTTTCATCCTCACCCTGTCACCCATGCACTCAAAAGCTCCTCCACCTTTTCTACTAATTTGCTCATCTGCCTCATGTTAAAGCCCCTCTAGAGAAAAATGCTCAGGTAAAGGCCATTATGGCATCAGAAGGATCCCATAGGCTTACTGCACTGGTTTTAAGGTTGTGTGTTTGTTTTTGAAAGGGACAAGCCAATAAACAAAGGCCATAATGGCATACTTGTGATTGCCAGGTCTAGACGTTTGATTCGGGGAGCTGGCTTGGATCACTCACTCCTCTATGAAAATCAAAAAGCTTTGCTGTTTTCTTCAATAGGTGATGGTTAACATAAAATAGCTTTTTTTAGCCCATTTTATTTATGTATAATGAGAACACATTTCCAAGTGAAACAGGATATAACCAATTTAAATTTATCTATCATGTTCCTGCAGCTCAAACAGGGGAGTGTTATGCATGTTATGCATGAACTGATAAAATGTGTACCTTGAATGTAACATCAGTCACCTTGAATAAAAGCATCTACCAAATACAATAATAAATGATTGAATAAATTATTTGATATATTAGAGAGAGAGAGAGAGAGAGAGAGAGAGAGAGAGAGAGACACTGTCTGGCCCCCCAAAAAAGTCGCTGTTTGAATTTAAATAGGCAAATGTTTTGTTATTATGTTTCTAGCATGTTATATGTTTGGTAACAGTTCTTTTAACCCTATTTAAGTGTGCAGCTTTTCATTTCTTAACCATGAAGAAAGACACATCATGGCCATATTGCAGGATGACGATGTCAAGATCAGGCTTAAATTATGAAAGAAAGGTTGTCAGGGAGCATGAAGAATCATTTTCACACATGAACAGTCACCTCTGAATCCAGATCTTAAATTCATTGAAAGTCTTTGGGATATTCTGGAGTAGACTTTACAGAGTGCTTGACTCTTGCATTGTCAATACAAGAACTTGACCACAAACTGATGCACCTCTTGATGGAAATAAGATCACAACATTTATTTCCATCAAGCAAGTGGCTCCAATAGTAATATTGCAAAATATTATAATAAATGAAAATAACTTTTTCTATTTTAATATTTTTTTAAATGCAATTCATTTCCTTTGATGGCAAAGCTGAATTTTCAGCATCATTACTCCAGAACGTAAACAGTTGAGAAAGACAATGCAGTATGCACAGTATCAGTGTACTGTTCATTACATTATGTTGTAAAGTGACAGCAGCCTAATAGTCATGCTATCTTTGTTTTTAATGTTAATCAAACAACAAAATACATGGAAATCACTCACTGCTCTTGACTGAATAGCTGATAATTAATCTTTATTTAATTTCTACAGTGAAGATTGTATGCAATGTTGTTTTACATTTGATTACTTTATTCAATTTCTGTTCCTGAAAACTACTGTTAGATACCTGAAAAACCTGAAAAGCACTGTTTATTTTATTTGTATCTTTGCTTTATTGTATTTATTTGTGCTGTTGCTTATGGTTTAATTATTTGTTCTTATTTTCTTTATTTATATTTGACAGTAGTCCTTTTTTCCCTGAACATAGCACATACCGAACAGTACCAAAACCGTGACCCTAAAACCATGATAAAAACCAAACTGTGAGTAATTTGAACCGTTACACCCCTAATTATATATATATTACACACACACACATTTTAATTAATAAATTATACATTATACATTGATACACCTCAATTTTTACCATCAGTCCAATCAAATACAAAATGATTTTATTTTTGTATTTTTTTTTAAAGAAAATAAATGGGGTCATTTATAAAAGGTAGGAGGTAAATTATACCAGCCGTATTGTCTGGAATTGATGTTATTCTATTCCGTTGCGCACTTGAACACTCAAACCTTAGACCGACATAATTTTTTTTAGAAAGAAACAGCACAAAATAACACCAGATCTCAATCAGTTGTTTCATTAAATTACTCAGAGGAATACTCTCATCGTTAAGCCTGCATTACCAAAGAAAGTGTGTGCGCTTGCAGCATATGTGCCGTGCGGCTTGTAAACACCTCCGTTTGGCAGCTCAAAGTAGCACTGCACACGCTGTGAAACAGCACATATGCCACAAAAAACACTAGTGTGATAAATAACTTAGCATTACGAAGCAGAACTGTGATACTGCATGCCTAAAAGAGCACAAATGCAAAAGCTGATGCTGCCAGACTATGCAAATACTGACAAAGGCTGTATTTCCAGGCAGTTCAGGCTAAACCCCTATGCAATCTTTTCCATCCTTTATGATTGTTGCTTGTCGCATCTTGGGTAAAAGCCAAGGGAGACTATGCAACATCAATGATCTTAGGACTTTGGATACGATTGACAATGCTGACTGGACGATATTCCAGAAGATTTGTCCTTAGACAGCAAAATCGTGGCCAAAATCGTATCATGTGCTCAAGGCTTATAGAGAAGGACCAAGACCAAGCTAAGTCAAAAGGGTACAGTTGCTTATACTGCAACAGATGGCATGCAAAGGTGAGTGTAAAATCACCACAGCAGGGGAGAATACAGTGGGCAATCCTCATGTAGGGTCATAATATCAAGAGGGGACTGTGAGTAAACTACGGGGAACAGAGCCACTTGATTGGGTTACTGAGGGAGAGCTGCCTCCTCCGCCTGCCAAAGCTCAGCTGAGGACTGAAGCTCGCTGTGATGGATGTTAATTGTGCTTTTACATAACTAGGGAAATACAAACACAAAATCGAGACATTCTGTTAACGAGAATGCTGTGTCATATCGCTTCCGATTTGTGATCAGTTTTTGCCACCTCATGTCTGCTGAAGTGAGGCTGCTCAACAAAGCACATCTGCACACAGCTCTGAAAGGAAGTGTTTGTTTGACATGGCGTTGTGTGAAAAGTTGCTCTCTGAATTGTTAGGAATAAACATCCAATTACAAACTACACAGTCATCATCATCTTATTCCTTTTTGATCATGTTGTATTATATGAATGCATGCTGAACGTCTCGATGGCATCCATAAATAAATAAATAAATACAGCCAAGAATAATGATTTTTGTTAACACCCTCCTTTGAACCACAAAAAATAGCATATTTTTAGTGTACTGCTGAACAATGAATAAAAAGTTAGATTCTTCAATAATTGTATTCTACTGTTTATAATGCTTTCTTCTTGGTTGAAAAATTGTCTTTGTTTACCTCACTCATACTATATGAGGAGAAAAAAAATTCCACTCAAACTTCATTGTTATTTGTACATGAATAAGACTTTAATTTTATATTTTCTTTCTAATCTTTTTCCATTAAATCCCTCTTACTAAAAAAACAGATGCTATTATAATTCGCCACCAAAAGCAACACTGTTCGAAAATTAATTAAATGACGAAGAGATTTATTTCTTTAATTTTATTAAAGCAGATGTTTTAAAAGGTTAATGGTTAATGGAGCCAAGCCATACTGTAGTCTCACATCTCAAAAAATCATCACATCAAACTAACAATCAAAAAATTGAAACCTGAATTGCCTGTAAACAAACAAAAGCCAGACTGCAGTACTACAGACGGTCATGAAAGGCTGTCATTCTCTCTCTCTCTCACAGGACCGCAGGGTAGCAGTGAGTCTGTCACTGCCTCTCGTGCAAGGCTATTTTTAGCACCGTGCTCTACCCCAATCATTGTGCAAGTTTGCTAGAGTACAATCATTACTGAGGAAACCTAAATCTGCCCTGAATTGTTCCGTTTGTAATGAGGTGTCAGGTAGCTTCTAAGCGTTTTATTAACAGCTAAGGAGCACGAGAAAATTGGACTGAGTCTGAGACATTTACTGTAGTTTTTCTCATTTCAGCAAGGGAAACCATTTTTGCAGATAGCAGGCAGGTTTAAGGTTTCTACTTGTTGATACACATGTTCTAGAAAGCTCAGAATTTTTCACGTGACTGACGTGCCCAAGACAAACCTGCCATCACTTGCCATAGTTTCACAACTTCCAATGGAGAGAACATGCACACCATGTCGTAACCACAAAACCAATTTCACTAACATTGAAACTACAAATAGCTAAGTCGTCATTTTGTCAACAGTGCCAATAAATTGTTACTGTGTCAACAAAATTGATAAACATGGAGATCATGTATGAACCATTCAAAAGTTTGGGGTCTGTATGATTTAAAAAAAAAAATGAAATAAGTCTCTTATGCTCCCCATTCCCAAGGATATGTTCACGCTATATATTTCACACGTGACGTAGGCGGAAGTACAGAGCAAGTGTTTACAAAGTGAACGTGCAAAGACTAAGTCAACGGCCTTTACTAAAAAAAAGGTAAAACAATGATGTCAGATGATTTTGAAGTTGGAGGAGAAAATGAGATGGAGTTTTTCGCCCTACCGCAGTACTTCCGCCTACGTCACGCGTGACCTTTCCAACATGATTACGTAATGAGTGGCGCATCGCAGAGCTAGTGCAAGATGTGCATTTGTGGTTAAAAAGTATATAAATGATATTTTTTTATCCCTCAAATTATTTCCATTTTATCACGAAATTCAAACAATAAATGCTGTTTTGACGCTCTTTGATGTGGAGTGACAGATCGCTGTATAGACGCATCAGTACAAGCGGAAGTGCGGAGCGCAGGTGAACGCAATCATCCCTTCCCTTCTTTAATGCTAGTTACAGATTAAACATGAATGAACATCTGACGGTATGTTGAAAGATACAGTACAACTTACTGAAACGTATCTCGTGTAATCGCTCAATCAGAGTTTCAACCGAGGAAAGACATCAAACAGCTTGTAAACAATGTCACTTAGCATTTACATCAGAAAAGCCATTCAGTGTCCACAGCTTGTTAGTTCACTAGAGAAATTAACTCTTTCACTAAATATATGCACTGCATTAGCCTATTTTACTTATCCTGTCTTGATTATTTAATGTATGTATAAATAAATCTGTCATGAAAGCAAGTTATGATGGCCACTGTGTAAATTAATATATTTTAACAAAGAATTGGAGTAGAAACATAATTTTATAATTAGATTCAGAAGTTAATGCAAAAACTATGTATTTTATCTATACTATCGCGTATGTATGTAACTATTTGGTTAGAGTTTCCTGTAGCTCAGTGGTTAGAGCATGGCACTAGCAATGCCAAGGTCATGGGTTCGATCCCAGGGATTGCACATACTCCGATACAAATGTATAGTATAATGCAATGTAAGTCGCTTTGGATAAAAGCGTCTGCCAAATATGTAAATGTTATATGCAATTTACATTTTTGCATACAAATTTATGTTAGTGTTGATTATTATATCTAAAAATAAACAGCAAATTAATTTAATAGTTTGGGCTCTGTTGTTAATTGTAACCTTTAATATTATAGTGATGTGCAAGAAAGGGCTCTCTATATATAGTTTACAGCATTAGGAGAGATAGATTTTTTTTATCCTTAAGAAGATTTTAATTATAATTGAATTTATTTAAAGACAGAGACACACTTTGTTCAGTAAATCACTGTTTAATAAAAAAGCAAAGCAAATTTAATTTATCTTTAGTTTTCTCCCTCCTGCTGTACCGAACCCGTACCAAACCGTGACTTCAATACCAAGGTACGTACCGAACCGCCATTTTTGTGTACCGTTACACCCCTACTACATATGATTCATACTCAGAAAGTAGAACTAAAGTGACATTCCTTAAAAGATGATTAGTTTCATTTCAGAATGCACCTGCATTCTTTTGCATTTTGTGACCTTCAGTCGAATAAAAGACTATTTTTCCAGTCATAATATACTTCGTCAATGAAGTTCTTACAAATAGTGTTAAAATATTTGCTTGTCTCATTCTTGTGAACCCAATATCATGTGATCCCAATATCATCTCTTAAGCTAAGTGTATCATCACACCCCTAATGGTAAAGCATATAGTAGAATATAGTAGAGTACAGCATGACAACCCTATATCAGTCGCTTGCAGATCTGAAGGATAAGAGCAGCAACTAAAAAGAAATCTGAACAGTAAATTAAATCAGAGAGATATGACCTAAAATTTAAATAAAATTATAATGCAAATTTTCTAGTCAGGCACCACTCCAGGAGCATGGTCTCACAGTTTGAGAGCCTCTGATCTAGAAGATACTTGGTGATCTATTATGCTTTGCTTAGTTACATAAATTCATGAGTTTTCATCAAGTAGAAACGTCCTTGATGTTTTTAACAGGAATAACAGTCATTTCGCACTATACTGCGTGGGTGCAGCAAGTGCTGAATTATTGGGTGTGGATAAAAATAGAATTTCATTTTCTCAGCGACAAAAAAACAAGCAAGAAACAAAATACACGTGAAACCGAAGTGAATGCTGTTTGCTGAGAGATAATACTAGATCATCTGAGTCTCACAGTCTGACAGCCACTGATATAGAGAGAGCTATTGACTGAAATGCCATTACACAGATATAGTGTCACAACGCCTTCAATCAAAAACCCTAAAAAACAGATCAGCGGGAAACAAAACCAAACAAAACAAAGGAAAAAAAATGTTTCTCATTTGAATGTACATCACAAGCATGCCACAGGAAAGCTTCCTGACTGAGGTGCACATTAATTGGTTTGGCAAAAACAAACCAACTTTGCAATTCAATCTTGCTACTCTGAAGAACACAATCAGTATTCCCTGTTTTTATTCTCAACCAAAGTCAAGCAAAATTAGTTTGAGAACTGACACAGAAATACTACTATCTGCCACTAAAAGGTCTCTTCCTGAGTGGCCAAGATTACATATATATCACTAGAGCACCCACTATGACCCCTACACAAATTTACACAGTAAAATACAGTTTTCCACTGAAACAGTAATATACCATAAAGTTTTGGTATATTACCCAATGCATTCTGGGTAATATTTGTCATTTTAAGACAAGGCCTAAAGGCTACTTTCTCGAAAACAACAAATAATATTACCCAGAATGCATTGTAATATACAGAATGCATTGTGATATACAGAAGTAATTTACTGAAAAAAAACAATGCATTCTGGGTAATATTTGTCATTTTTCGAGAAAGCAGCCTATAGGTTATTTTCTCGAAAACAACAAATAATATTATCCAGAATGCATTATTTTTATGGTATATTACCGTTTCAGAGGAAAACTGTATTTTACTGTGTAAATATGTTTACATTTATTATTTAGAGTGTATGTACATATGAAACATGTAACAGTACATTACTAGAGCTTTACTCAAAAAATAATGGAAGAAACATCTACCTGTTACATCTGAAAGTGTATTTTGAACCATTTCTACAGAGACCTTCACCTGCCTGAGCATGTGAATTCCTATTAGCAATGCGTTCTTAGATCTCTTTTTCCGGAAAGCCTTCTTTTTTTCCAAGAAAGGCAACATGGATGGATTGTGCACACAATGAAATGAATTTTGTGCAGAGGGAAATCACACCCCTTTGAAGCTTTGAGATCATGCAGAGCTAGACTTACAGACAAACATGACATGATGGTTTGACTCACTGAAACTGCCTTTGATGCACTCTAGGGCTGTTTTGCTGTGGGAACATCACTGTGACTTCTAAATAAAAGAATAAATGCTAATATTCATTTAGTGGTCTGTATCTTTCTGACTGATAGTGAATGAGCATCAACTACAAAATATATAGCAGAGGTACACAATTAAAGTTGGAAGAGGTCCAACCTCCAAATGTTCTTCCCAACAAACATTTATTTTAAACAATCAAAGGTGCCAAAATAAAGTACAACGCTATTTCAGGAGTCAATGTTGACTAAATTAACAAAAGGCAATGTGCATTTCAGGATAATATTATGCAATTTTTTAATAAGACATAATAAAACCTAAATAATCACTACTGCTGATTAAACCTCAAGTATTTCATTTAAAAATTCATAAATTTTATAATGCAAAGTCAAAGGTGACTAAGATGATTCCCATAGAAGATTCAAATATATACTTTTTTAAAGAAAAAAAAAAGTAATATTTTCTTCTTTCATGTGAGTGTTAACAATGACTGACTAGCTGTTGCATTTATAAGTGAGTCTGATCAATTGGAGAAACTAAAGTAGAATACTCTAAGGTCTCTATGCCGTGCCATTGTCCTTACATTCAGCACGCTTTCCATCCCCTGTCGAAAGAACCGATTTACTGTTTCTTATATTAAAATTTCAGTGTATTGTGACATGCACTTTTCCTCCGTGGTATATATGCCACTACAATTTGTCCCTGTTTGGATTTTTTTTTTTTTTTTTAAGATTTGGATGCTAACTGGTGACTAATTTGTGACTTTTGATCTACAGTATAGTAACATATAACAGATTTACTGATAGATTTGTTAATGAGCTTTGACTTTGGACAAATATGAATATAAAAATCTTGAGAAATAAATCAAAACCCTAAAATAAGCTGAGACCAAACAGACGCCCATGAAGAATCCTTGCTATTTAACATATAAATGAAGCCAGCCAAATAGTGCCAAGTGTTTGCTGATTGGCTGTCAGTTCTGACAATGTTAAGGAACTAATTTTGTTCCAGTGATGATGTCTCCCCTCACCGTGATTGATGACACATTCCATTTACAAAACCAAATACTGCCTTGACTTCCTATATGACAGAGAGAGGAGAACTTCTTGGCTGATTTAGAAACATGAGGTGTAATCCCTATGGAAGCTTATTAGCAGTCTATAGCCGTTACTGCTATCCAACTTATGGAAACTGTTCTACTTAAATGAAAGACAACATGGATGACAGGCTGTCACACCAATCTCCCAGAGAGCTTCATAGAGCTTCACATTCAAAACACAGATGACACATGCTGTGAGCTTCATATCCTAACAAACCACTTAACTGCTTATGATCATAAGCTACAAAACATACTGACAGGATAACTCGAGGCTAAGATCTGACATTCTCTTCACCGGTTTCCTGACCCCAAGAGACTGATCAATGATCTACATAATCATGTTTGAAAATGAGTATTTTTGCTAAATATATATATTGATTAAAAGCAGAAGTGTCATTTTGGACCACCAGCTTCACAAAAAAAAGAAAAGAAAAAAGGTGATTGTTTTTAAACAGGCTTTCTTGAACTCTACCCTCAACTGCCATTGGTCATAAAACAGATATGATACTTGTCTCTGCATATTAAAGCTATAGCTCACCCAAAAATAAAAATTCTGCCATGATTTACTCACCCTCAAGTCATTCCAAACCTGTATGCCTTACTTTCTTCTGATGAACACAAAATAAGTTATTTTGAAGAATGTTGGTATTTTTCAAAATTATCATTTTTTATGTTTCACAGAAGTCATCATAGAAGTCATACAGTTTTGGAAGTGTAGTCTGAAGTCAACAATTTTCATTTTTGGGTTATCAATCCCTTTAAACTAGGTTGCTTTGGGAAAAATTAAGTATATAAAAAGAATACAATCATTGGAGTCCTCAAAACAAATCTCTGCTTGCATATACCTAAGCAGCCAATATGAATCACATAATCAATAAACTTACAGAAATACTGCAAAGCACCACATTACCTGACATTTAGAATAATTTAGAACCATAAAATGCAAAGGGTAAACTTTCCTCCAGATCAATAATTGCTCTGACATGCTGGACTGGATGTGCTGCCATAAACAGATTAAATTGGATATATGTATGCCAAGATTTTCAGTGCAACGCTCAGCTTTAGACTCTAAAAGCAAACATATCAGAGTGTCCTACAGAATCTATATCTTTAAAGGGTTAGTTCACCCAAAAATGAAAATGTCGGCATTAATTACTCACCCTCATGTCGTTCTACACCCGTAAGACCTTCGTTCATCTTCGGAACACAAATTAAGATATTTTGATTAAATCCGATGGCTCAGTGAGGCCTCCATAGACAGCAATGCCATTCAAACTCCCAAGATCCATAAAGGTACTAAAAACATATTTAAAACAGTTCATGCGAGTTCAGTGTTTCTACCTTAATATTATAAAGCGACGAGAATACTTTTTGTGCTCCAAAAAAACTAAATAACGACTTTTCAACAATATAGTGATGGGCCGATTTCAAAACACTGCTTTGGAGCTTTACGAATCGGATCAGTGATTCGGAGAGCCAAAGTCACGTGATTTCGGCAGTTTAGCCGTTTGATAGGAGATCTGAATCACTGATTCGATTCGTAAAGCAGTGCTTTGAAATCGGCCCATCACTATATTGTTAAAAAGTCGTTAATTCGTTTTTTGTATTCTCGTCGCTTTTTAATATTAAGGTAGAACCACTGAACTCACATGAACTGTTTTAAATGTTATTAAGTACATTTATGGATCTTGAGAGTTACAATGGCATTGCTGTCTATAGAGGCCTCATTGAGCCATCGGATTTAATCAAAATATCTTAATTTGTGTTCCGAAGATGAACGAAGGTCTTACGGGTGTAGAACAACATGAGGGTGAGTATGACATTATTTTCATTTTTGGGTGAACTAACCTTTTAAGAGAGACGAAAAGCTCTCCGTCTCTCTCTCTCATCAGCCTCTTTCAACATTCAAGGAGTCTTGAAAAAACTATTTAGGTAGAAACTGAATATGTAGTGCATACTACACAGGATGCACACAGGTACAAGACAGACCTCTCTCAATGACTGTCCATTTGGAACACGCATTATGAATGGCTTATGGGGTTTTTAAGACCATGTTTTGCTTCATTTTAAGTGTTTGAATTTCACACTATACTGTTCTTATTAAATGACCCTGATTGAAGCATATTGGAGAAGGAAAAAGGCTGACCAATCAATCATCACTCTCCAGCTGGGCTCTTATTATGTCAAAGATGAATCAAATGTACAGTCATATTCTACTACAGTCTGGAAGAAACAAACATTCAGATAAGATTTATAGCTAGAATTATTACCATAGGCTATGTATTGTCAAAAAACCTGAAGAAAAACATTATATGATAAATAAAACAAACTCAACTCATGACACATTTCCTTATAAGCTTAATTTTGTTCCTTACACTATTTTATGACACTATTCATAAAAACCCTAATATACAGGTGCTGGTCACATAATTAGAATATCATCAAAAAGTTGATTTATTTCACTAATTCCATTCAAAAAGTGAAACTTGTATATTATATTCATTCATTACACACAGACTGATATATTTCAAATGTTTTTTTCTTTTAATTTTGATGATTATAACTGACAATTAAGGAAAATCCCAAATTAATTATCTCAGAAAATTAGATTACTTAAAGGGATAGTTCACTCAAAAATGAAAATCTGATGTTTATCTGTTTACCCCCAGTGCATCCAAGATGTAGGTGACTTTGTTTCTTCAGTAGAACACAAATTATGATTTTTAACTGCAACCACTGCCGCCTGTCAGTCAAAAATTGCCAGTGGATGGGAACTCGTACAATAAGAGTCTAAAACACTTCCATAGACAAATCCAAATTAAACCATGCGGCTCGTGACGACACATTGATGTCCTAAGACACGAAACCATCGGTTTGTGCGAGAAACTGAACAGTATTTATATAATTTTTTACCTCTAAAACACCACTATGTCCAACTGTGTTCAGCATTCGCTTAGTGAGGTCTGATCGCGCTCTGACGACGGCAGTGATGTCTCGTGCATATACTTCAATGAGTGCTAGACATCACTTCCGTCGTCAGAGCGCGATCAGACCTCACTAAGCGAATGCTGAACGCAGTTGGACATAGTGGTGTTTTAGAGGTAAAAAATGATATAAATACTGTTCGGTTTCTCGCACAAACCGATGGTTTTGTGTCTTAGGACATCAATGTGTCGTCACGAGCCGCAGGGTTTCATTTGGATTTGTCTATGGAAGTGTTTTAGACTCTTATTGTACGAGTTCCCATCCACTGGCATTATTTGACTGACAGACGGCAGCGGTTGCAGTTAAAAATCATCATTTGTGTTC
>RJVU01011283.1:2492349-2503538 GCA_003731715.1 Anabarilius grahami | reverse complement strand
GTGTCATGCTGTGCCTTTAAATGGCTGAAAAAGGTTGAAACCAGTGTAGTCTGATTCACAAGCAAATGTTTCACCAGTTTTTTTTTTTAAACTTTCTTTTCTTTTTTTAATTGAAAATTCATCACACTGGTTTAAATCAGTCTCATAAATCATTCACTGAATAAAATCACTGAATCTAAATAAATACAGACTGGTTTTTCAGTTAAAGGGATAGTTCATCCAAAAATGAAAATTCTCACCCTCGTTTACTCACCCTCAAGTTGTTCCAAACCCGTATACATTTCTTTGTTTTGCTGTACACAAAGGAAGATATTTGGAAGAATGTCAGTAACCAAACAGATCTTGCCCCCCATTGACTACCATAGTAGGTAAAAAAAATACTATGGTGGTCAATGTGGGGCGAGATCTGCTTGGTTATCTGCATTCTTCCAAATATCTTCCTTTGTGTTCAGCAGAAAAATGAAATGTATACGGGTTTGGAACAACTTGAGGGTGAGTAAATGAAAAAAATTTCATTTTTGGGTGAACTATCCCTTTAAAGATACACATTTGAAACAAGAAATCGTTTTTTTTTTTAATAAATAAATTTCTTTCATAAATAAATTTTAATAGTAAATTATATTTTATATTATAAATACATTTTTCATACATAACATCACAGGTGTCATTCTGTGCTTTTAAAGGCACAACAATGTGTGATTTTTGGATTAAAATATCCAAAAACCACTAGAACAATGCTATATATTTTGTTGACTTGTGTACTTACATTATCCCAAATGTTTCCAAGAATGTTTAAATCCAGAGAAATAAACAATTTTAACCAGGACACGGACCGTGTCCGCGCGTCACCCATCAATACATCATACCCCACGTTACCCTCGGTTTCCGGTTTTATTTAGTAGAAACCATGGAAACACCAAAGACGCTTTAATAGAGGGTATGCACGTGACGTCACCGTTGACCGCTATGACTGCGGTTACGCCCACTGAGTGGCAAAAGACTGAGTGGCAGCATTGGTTTTCAGCTTGAATACTGCGACAAAACACTTCAAAAACAGGAAAGAGCTTTGCGACTGACTGTACAAATAGCTTTGACACAAAATCTGAGGTATATTTTTACAAACTGCTGAAAGCTACAGAAAAAATAAGCAAATAGGTTGCTGCAATTCACAGAAACAGCTGGACTCCAGGCAAAGAAACATGTTTTGCAGTTATCATTTTGTGTCGAAATGTTGGATTTTGGGGTAAAATCATACCCTTTATATTGTATTGTTATATATTGTGTTGACAACTCATCAATTAAATATTTACCATCTTATATTCTGCATAATTGGGTATTTTTAAATAAACACTGACAAAACAAGTTTTAGGGCTGGACGATATGACGAAATATTATAACATTGATATAAGTGATCACTCCGATTTAGAATTACCTATATTGTAGTTATATAAGGCTTTCATTGGCAGATTTGCTTTATGTATTTCCCCGGCGTCGAAATCAGGCACATATAAATGTCAGGAAACACGATTCCTGGCTGCATGTCAATATTCATGGATTAGGTTTCTTTGACATGTCATAAGGAACACTTTCGAGCCCAACCTTTAGTGTAATCATTTGTTTTACTTGTGTTTTCGCAGTTTCCCCTATTAAATCCAGTCATGCAGCAGGTCCTTTTGCCACTCAGTCCAGCTGAGGGAGGGTGTTCTGGCGGGAAAGTGACGTCTATGCATACCCTCTATATATAATGTGTTTTATTAGACAGGTGAGCAACTTTTTGGATACATTTATCGATAGAAAACGAATCATGTTATCAAGCTCACTACTGTAAGTCTTTTTGTTTAAATCTCGTTTTCTTGATTTACAGCAAGTACCATGTTTTACCATGCCTAATACTGATCTAGCTTACTGCAGTGTGCATTAAGTGTCTCATTGTAGCCGCCTAGCAAACTAGCACTATAACAACTATAACAACTTCCAACACACAAATGTATCTAATATGATAAAACAGCGCTGCTTTACCCCACATACGCTTGACCGGAAGAAGCGGAAGTGGCAACTGCGGCAATCCCCGTCACTCATTAGCAATCGCTCCAGCGGCCTCTTCAGCTCCCACAGCACGTGGCCCTGCTCTGCTTTATACTACAGTAACCTTTATAATCTCATCTGTGAACATGATTCCCATTCCGATTCTTTTCCACAGTCTGTAGACGTGAAGACAACACCTCCCGTGATTCTGCGAAATCAAGGAGTCATCAAGCTACGCCTTTGTTCTGAATAAGCAACCTCTAACTTAAATTTACATAGTATGCCTTTAAATGGTTACATGATTGAAACATTGCTTTAATAAATATTCAAGATTTTCCAAGGAATTCAGAATAGATCAGAGAAGCAGAAGACCACAGGATAGACAAACACCGTTTGACCTGAACAAATGGATAATAAGGTTGTGCAAACAGAAATGAGACATGTAAAAGTCAGTGGATGAGATTCTGGATGACCAATGTTCTATCAATATTCAGAAGCCAGAGATCAAAACCAATAAAGCTAAAGGGCTCCAGTGAGAGGGCCATCACCAGCAGCAAGGTTACAGTCGAGGAGCCGGACAGTGAGAGGGAGATTAGCAAGACAAGGTTAGATGGAGAAAGAGATGGAGAAAAAGAAGGAGAGATGGCAGTATGAATTAAAAGGTTAGAGAACAGAGAATGAAGATCAAATTGAAAATGGCAGCCTCACCATGAGCTCTGCATTGATCTCTTTGAGCTTTGAATGAGAAGTAGGGGATCAGACACGCTCTCAGATGTGTCGGTCACTCTATGGAGACCTCCAACTCCCATAACCTCTTTGTGTGGATGCGGACATAGGACATTATAAGAGATCACCACTTATGAAAACCTTATTTAGTGAGAGTTTGTGTTGCACAGTTTAAGATTTAATACTGCAAAACAAACAAGATCAATTAACACAAAACAAATGTACTTGAGCAGCAAAATTGTATTAGATTATAAGACTTGTTTTCAGAGAATATATTTTGAACTGCATTTGTTTCTTACACCACATTTATATATATATATATAAAAAGTTTCAAGATATATTCTATGAAACTAAGACTTTTCTTATGCAATACTGACTTAATATCTTATATAAAAAAATTCTGTTTCTTGCAGAACATTAATTAAGTAGGGAATAAGATTTCTGAGGAGAAATGGTAGTAATTTGGTTTTTGCTTTGTTTACAGATTGTAATGTTTATGGTTAAAAAAAAAGATTTACCCTATATAGTACATTACTGTTCAAAATGTTAAAATGCTTTTAAAAGAAAGCTCTTACGCTCAACAAGGCTGATTATTTGATCAAAAAAACATTAAAAACAGGAATGCAACCATGATGCATTTTTTTCATGGTTCTTCAATGAAAAGAATGTCCAAAACAGGATTTATTTAAAATAGAAATCTTTTGTTTCATTGTAAATGTCTTTACTGTCACTTTTGAACAATTTAATGCATCCTTGCTGAATAAAAGTACTTTTCAAAAACAAAACCATTTTTGCCGTGTAATTTTTCCAAAATGTATTAACTTTCTACATCTCTGAAATTACTGTAACACTTGTATGTGTAACACCCACTTTTACTCATGTAAGATGGATAAGATGGATAAAACCAAATCCAGTGCAAAATGTTTAAAATACCATTTTATGTCCAATTGAAATATCTAGCCATACAAAAAAAAGGTGCAGAATTTGTCTTTTTAAATGAGAATCCACATTGGAGACTTCCTCTCTGTCTGTGTATCGTTTGAAATATTGATGTTGAAGGAGCGCACTAAAATGGACTAGAATGGAAGAGGAGTGGCTGGTGATTTCAGTGCACAGATTGGTCTGTTTGATGCTTTTATGGCTGCATCAAATGACACTTGACTCTACAATCCACTGATAGAAAAATCAAAACAAATCACAGATGGAGAAAAAGCGAGAAGCAAACACATGTATTGAGTTTCGTTATAAATCGGGCACGATAAATGATTATGCTCCAGCAGAGCTTTTTAGCTTCTCCCCCCTGTCCCCCAACATCACTTTTCTCAAGCTAAAGTGGTTCTCGTAATAATAATAATAATAATAAAAACTAAAGCTAAAAAGCAAAGCCACACTGACATCCCTCTATTGTGGTGGAGTAAGGACACACATTGGTTCTTTGCAACCAGTCTCCAAGTAACAAATGAACTGTGTGCAACCTTCTGAATCCGGGTATAAATCCCCATTCAGTTTGTGTGTGCCATTTACAAACTCCACAGTGTTTCCGTTTCGAACAGTGTGTTGCCTTCACAGGTAATCAGAGATTAGACAACAAATAATAAACTCTTCGTGCTAATCAACATCAAGGCCCAATATCCGCTCCTTAAATTACCTCCCATGAGCATGTGCTACACCGCCACGAAACCCCCAGTTGTTGCCCACTCTAGTGGCACATTTCATACGCAAATAACATTTTACTGGTTTCCTATCATAAATCCTCGGTTCGGCCTTGGCCTTTAGTTGCTGTACTAAAAGCCGAGTAATTACCATAATGCTTTGCATAATTCATTTTCCACAAGTTTTATCTTTCTCGGCCACATCGGCCCAATAACCATCCATTCTGATGTAAATAAGCTGAAAAAAGGATGTAAAATGCTCACTGAGAGTTTGATTGAACCATTAGGCTGATTTTAACATATAAAACTGTAACATCAGAAGAGAATTAATGACGAGGCCGGAAGAATAAATGACATTAAGAGACAGCTGATGAGTAGATTGACTGTAACTTTCTGATCAAGAGTGTAATGTCCATTTATGTGGCTTTTAAACGAGCAGCAGTTGCCAAGTTGTCATTACACTGTGTAAGCAGGATGAACGCAAATATGGTCCAAACACTTCTTTTGGATGGATTAGTCAAGAATAAGTTGCAAAAAGCTTTTGGTGACAGCCAAGTCAAAGAAATAACATATTGCATTAGTTGGCCAGCTCAAAATTTATAGCAGATTTATGGCAGAACTCAAGAGCTTGTACATGTACTGTACATATTATAAAAATAAATACTACATTTTATATTTAAACTATATAACCTAGAAAAAGCATGCTATATATATATATGTGTGTGTGTGTGTGTGTGTGTGTGTGTGTATATCTTNTCAAAAGATTGTGGTCAGTAAAATTAATTTAAAAAAATTAATTAAAATTATACTTTTGATAAAAACTGACAATACAAACATTTATAATGTTACAAAAGAAAAAAATCCACAAACATTTTAAGCAGCACAGCTGATTTCAACATTGAAATGTTTCTTGAGCAACAAATCAGCATATTAGACTGATTTCTGAAGGATTGTGTGACACTGAAGACTGGAGTAATGGCTGCTAAAAATTCAGCTTCACAGGAATAAATTAAATTTTAAAATATATTACAATAGTAATATATTAAATATAATATAATATATAATTATTTAAAATTGCAATAATATATTTCACAAAATTACTGTTTTTTTAATCAAATATATGCAGCCTTCTTTCAAAAACATTCAATAATCCTACCAACCCTAAAAATAATCTTATGTGATTTCTCTCCTTGACAACTGCCAGTATAACTGATAGACCCTTGATCCCTGCATCCCTTTCAGTCACTGCTGCTCACTGGATTTCTCAAGAGGAATCTTAATCCTGGTCACACTGATGTTTCAACACAGACAACATAAGAGAGACTGAAGAATATCCTCCTAGTGCAGTGACATTTTAAAGCCAGTGTTTTCTGTCAGCATTAAGTGAGTAGGTGAGGATAAAAAAAAATACAAACAAAGGTTCAGATCAGGGCAGTGGAAATGGCCCACACAGCCTCAATTCTCAGCAGCCTGTGACATACATGCTTGCCCAAAATACCCACGGTGAGTGCACTGGAATACGGGAAGAATAAACAAATCTCCAAGTGGGCCTAATCAGTCCTTTGGGATGTTAATTCACTGTTTACATGCAGAGGTATGGTAACACAAATATTACTATAAAAGGACTACAGTTCCTTGTCCTATCTGTAAAGGTTCCAGATTGAAGTTGGTGCCAATTTTTTTTTTTTTTTTGACAAAGAGAGTCAGTGAAGCATGATGCTCACTGACCTGAGACCAGCGAACAAATGCCCAACACTGCAGCACTGTATGATAACAGAGGCAAAAACAGGAGGCAGCCTATTTCCATCCATCTCTTTCTCTCTCTCTCTCTCTATACATATATACATTATTATATATATTATTGTATTTATTATTATAATGTGTATTATTTCTACTTATACACTAACATGTAATATATATTGTATCATGCTCAGTATAAATGAGTACACCCCCTTTGAAATGTAACATTTTAAACAATATCTCAATGAACACAAAAACAATTTCCAAAATGTTGACAAGACTAAGTTTTATATAACACCTGTTTAACTTATAACATGAAAGTAAGGTTAATAATATAACTTAGAAAACACAATTTTCAGTTTTACTCAAATTAGGGTGATGCAAAAATGAGTACACCCCACTGAAAGTCTCTAGAGCAAAGCTACATTTTAGACTACAAATGTCTAATTTAACAAGAATTCAACCACAGGTGAGTCTAATTATTCATTACACAGGTGTCCAGCAGACAGTTGACTATATAAGGGTGTTAAGACCCCTTCCCATTTCATGCTGTCAGCCATGGCACCACATGGAATAGAAATGTCACAAGACCTGAGAAAGAAAATAATTTCTTCACACCAGAAAGGTGAAGGCTACAAGAAGATCAGCAAAGATTTACTTAGTCAGAATACTGTAGAAAAGTGGTACAAATTTTTTTTAAAAGATGGAGCTGCAACCATCTCACAGAGACGTCTAGGTCATCCACAGAAGTTAACACCTCGACAGGAGCGTCTTCTGATGAGAAGGGTTGAAGAAAATTGGCATGCAAGTTCACTGCAGTTATATAAAGAAGTAGAAAGCCAAACTGGGGTAACTATTTCCCATGACACAATACAGCGTACACTGCAGAGGAATGGCATGCATGGGTGTCGTCCACGAAAGAAGCCTCTCCTAAAGCCCAGGCACAAAAAAGCCCACCTAGGGTTTGCCAGGGCCCATGCTGACAAAGATAAAGACTACTGGGACTCTATACTCCGGAGTGATGAGACCAAGATAAATGTTTTTGGAACTGATGGCTTCAAAACTGTATGGCGTCGCAAAGGTGAGGAATACAAAGAAATCTGGAAGATGGCATCAAAGAAGATGGCATCATGAATTCACAGATGTACTGCTCTGATGCTACCATCACTCCATGACCTTGGGCGTCGTGCACTTTTCCAACATGACAATGATCCTAAACACACATCTAAGGCCACTGTTGGATTTCTGAAGAAGAACAGGGTGAAAGTGATTCAGTGGAATCTTGATCTGAACCCAATCGAACACCTATAGGGAATTCTGAAGAGACAAGTTGAGCATCACTCTCCATCCTCTCTAAAAGAGGTCATTCTTGAAGAATGGAAAAATACAGATGTTGCAAAATGTTGCCAACTTGTTCATTCCATGCCTAGAAGACTTGGTGCTGTCATTAAAAATCATGGAGGCCATACAAAGTACTAGATGTAGTTATTTTTGATGTGGGGTGTACTCATTTTTGCATTACCCTAATTTGAGTAAAACTGAAAAATGTGTAATCTAAGTTATATTATTAACCTTACTTTCATGTTATAAGATAAACATATGTTATATTAAACTTAGTCTTGTCAACATTTTGGAAATTGTTTTTATGTTCATTGAAATATTGTTTAAAATGTTACTTTTCAAAGGGGGTGTACTCATTTACGCTGAGCACTGTATATGAATTATAAAATATAATATATTTTGAATATAATATCTGCATGTACAAGCTCTTGTGTTGGATTTTTTAATAATTTGCTGAGGTAAAAAATGTCCACCCAATGAATTTTTTTTTATTATTTTAAGGTTATTGGATTGCCATTTCACCAAAATCGATAGATAAAAGACAATATATGTGACCGTACACCACAAAACCAGTCATAAGGGTAAATTTTTAAAAATCAAGATTTATACATCATCTGAAAGCTGAATAAATAAGTTTTCCATTGATGTATGGTTTTTTAGGACAATATTTGGCCGAGATACAACTATTTGAAAATCTGGAATCTGAGGGTGCAAGAAAATCAAAATATTGAGAAAATCACCTTTAAAGTTGTCCAAATGAAGTCCTTAGCAATGCATACTCACTCACAAAAATACATTTTTGATATATTTATGGTAGGAAATTTACAAAATATCTTCATGGAACATGATCTTTACTTAACATCCTAATGATTTTTTGAAAAAAAAAAAAAACAACATTTTTTTATAATTTTGACCCATACAATGTACAGGTCCTTCTCAAAAAATTTGCATATTGTGATAAAGTTCATTATTTTCCATAATGTAATGATAAAAATTAAACTTTCATATATTTTAGATTCATTGCACACCAACTGAAATATTTCAGGTCTTTTATTGTTTTAATACTGATGGTTTTGGCATACAGCTCATGAAAACCCAAAATTCCTATCTCAAAAAATTTGCATATTTCATCCGACCAATAAAAGAAAAGTGTTTTTAATACAAAAAAAGTCAACCTTCAAATAATTATGTTCAGTTATGCACTCAATACTTGGTCGGGAATCCTTTTGCAGAAATGACTGCTTCAATGCGGCGTGGCATGGAGGCAATCAGCCTGTGGCACTGCTGAGGTGTTATGGAGGCCCAGGATGCTTCGATTGCGGCCTTAAGCTCATCCAGAGTGTTGGGTCTTGTGTCTCTCAACTTTCTCTTCACAATATCCCACAGATTCTCTATGGGGTTCAGGTCAGGAGAGTTGGCAGGCCAATTGAGCACAGTAATACCATGGTCAGTAAACCATTTACCAGTGGTTTTGGCACTGTGAGCAGGTGCCAGGTCGTGCTGAAAAACGAAATCTTCATCTCCATAAAGCTTTTCAGCAGATGGAAGCATGAAGTGCTCCAAAATCTCCTGATAGCTGGCTGCATTGACCCTGCCCTTGATAAAACACAGTGGACCAACACCAGCAGCTGACATGGCACCCCAGACCATCACTGACTGTGGGAACTTGACACTGGACTTCAGGCATTTTGGCATTTCCTTCTCCCCAGTCTTCCTCCAGACTCTGGCACCTTGATTTCCGAATGACTTTGGACCACTGAGCAACAGTCCAGTGCTGCTTCTCTGTAGCCCAGGTCAGGCGCTTCTGCTGCTGTTTCTGGTTCAAAAGTGGCTTGACATGAGGAATGCGGCACCTGTAGCCCATTTCCTGCACACGCCTGTGCACGGTGGCTCTGGATGTTTTTTTGAGATAGGAATTTTGGGTTTTCATGAGCTGTATGCCAAAATCATCAGTATTAAAACAATAAAAGACCTGAAATATTTCAGTTGGTGTGCAATGAATCTAAAATATATGAAAGTTAAATTTTTATCATTACATTATGGAAAATAATGAACTTTATCACAATATGCTAATTTTTTGAGAAGGACCTGTATCGTTGGCTATTGCTATAAACATACCCGAGCGACTTATGACTGGTTTTCTGGTCCAGGGTATATTATATTACTACCTAGCAATAAATATTCAAATGAACGAGGTCATTCGGTGACAGAAATGTGACTGATTCAGAAACTCAAGAGTTTGTGAGTCATTTTGAACCACTCAGCGACAAGAAAAGCAGTACAGGAAATACAGTATATATAATATTACACATACTGTACGCTCTCTACTTCTCACTGTCACACTTACATCTCTATACCAGTTTGTACCTTTGAAACTTTGTATTGCAGCACTCAGAATGATCTGTTTGTGTTTTCGCTTTGATAAAAGCATTTGCTACATGAATAAATGCAAATATAAATTATTGAAAGATGTGCTGATTATTTCAGTCAGTATGTAGCAGACAGAATGCACACTTGAAAGGCTTGTAGACATTATTTGTAATTCCCTGAGATTAGACATGAGATGGTGCTTTGAAGTTGGTTTAGACATTGTGCTCCTATGTTGAGAGAGAAAAAGAAAGTTGAGGCTGAATGTTTACACTGCGTTCACAGAGCTGAAGGGCCTCACTGTGAGCTGAAGCCGAAGAGGAGAAAGCTTTTTAATCTTCTAATGTATCTGTTGAACCTGTTCCACAAAATTTCCCATCTATCTCGGTTTAGACAACTCTCACGCCTTCAAGACTGTCCCTATTTATTCTTTTATTTTCCTCATTCATTTACTGAGCCACAGCTGCTGCCAAAGCTTTAGGCAGAAATAAGCAAGGCTCCCGCTCTCTCTTGGCAGAACTACAGAAGGAAGAGGCGGAGGGAGAGAGAGTTTTTACCAGCAGATATTTTGGAATTGGATTCCCTTGTGGCTGTTATTGAATGTTATCCATAAACAGACAGATATTACAGCACAAAAAACACACTGGTCAATGTGTTGTGTCTTCTGCAAAATCATGTGAAGACTGATTAAATTGTATGTGCTTGGCATATATACAGTCAAACCACTCTAAAATCTGACAACAGTCACTCACCCAGTCTCCACTGGCTTTTGCAGGAGGATGTCGGCCGTGCCGGGTGCATTCAGGACTGGTTTCGTCAGTCGGATTGGCTGAGGAGAGGCTGGCCTGGAGCTAGAAATATTCCTCGGAGCGTCTGCAAAGCACAGGACGTGTTACACTGCTGCCATCTGGTGGATATCACTGTCATGTCAGCTAAACAAAATGCAGAGCACATACTTGTCTGTCTCTCCGGGGACAAAGTGGGGAGATGCAGGGACTGACCTTCTAATGCTCCCAAAAGGAAAACTGATATCTACTTTTGTCAGTCTTCCTGTCTACTATGAATCAGGAATGAATGTGAATGGCCTGTGTGGGTCCTGTGTCTCACCTGTGCCTTTTTCCCAAATAAGAGGGTCTGAGTATGAGATCATAGCAAAGCGTCGACGCACATCTTCCTGGTCTCTCTGAGTAACAAAATAGAGCTTTGTATGTCAGGTGATTTATTACTTCAGTTTATTTATTTATTTATCAAAATGATGCAAAAATAAATAATTTGTTGTTTTTTTTCAGGGGAAATTTTTTTAAATAAAAATACAATTATTTAATAATACAATATTAT
>RJVU01011283.1:2453828-2483411 GCA_003731715.1 Anabarilius grahami | reverse complement strand
TGGGTGAAACTGCGCACGATGGCAGACGGTGCTAATATTGTCGACCTGATTTTGGCGAAGCCATTTGAAAGTGTTCCTTACGAGGAAAAACTTAGAATTAAACAGCAGGGCAGATCAACACCTAAGATTCATTTAGTGCAAAAGATAGGGAAAAATAACAGTTCTTTTCAGCTCTCCTGGTATGACAAAGTTAGCTGGCTGACTGGAAGTGCTGTGACAAATAAAATGTACTGCTGGCCATGCCTCTTGATGAAACAGGATCCTTCTTAGAATTAGTCAATCCAGGGAAATTTGATGACATGAGACAGGTATTTCCAGAGGAGGCCTTCCAAAGTGTCCTGAAAAGTTATGGCCATCACTTTGATTCAGGAACTGATTGTATTCAGATCAGGACTTGCAGGGTAACAGGGGAAAGCTGTGTGATTACTTGGTGTTCCTTAAAGACATGGAGTTGGACAGTGCAATGCCTCAGCTTTACAAACTGTTCTCATTAGTGGCAACAATTGGAGCTACATCTGCAGGTGTAGAAAGGAGCTTCTCCTGTTTAAAGCGACTCAAGTCCTACACCCGAAACACAATGGGCCAAGGCCGTTTAAGCAACCTAGCTCTGCTGGCCATTGAGAGGACACTGGTCAAGTCACTTGAAAAGACTCCTAGTTGGTACGACAGGGTCACAGACCATTTTCTTGAAAAGGAACGTAGGGCAGAATTTACTTTTAAATAAATAGACAATTTTATGATGTAGGCCGAAAATGAGCTTCCCCTCTCTGACAGACCAGTAGCCGCCACTGTCGTCATTTGCTGTTCCAGACTTGGGGTTTTGTATGTTTAGATAGTTGAGTAAAGTTATGACAAACTTATGACGACGGTTGTTATTATGAAATATGCAAACAATACTGATTGTGAATTAAATTGATATTGTGTGGATTGAAGAATGCAGTAGGTTTGTTTTGAGTGTCATATATTAATTTATGGAGGCCCTATTTCAATACTACATAATGTTCTCCTAAATTACTTTTATGTCAGTATGATTACTTTTAATCATAATATAGAGAGCTCAATATATGAAGTAATATATTAATTTCTACACCTTATTGTCTTTTTGAAACCCAGATTCAGTGGTATTACATTGCCCTCTTGTGGATTCAAGAAGGCATTAAGTTGCTTGCCACAAATCTACACAACTTCTTAATATGGAAGCCCATTTCCACCTGATAATAAAAACACTTTGGTAAATCATAATGAAGTCAGAATTATGAGATAAAAAGTCGAAATTTTGGGATACTAAGTCTCTACAAGATTAAAAGTCATGAAAAAAGTCAAAATTATGAGAAATAGTTCTATCCAATCATCACGTCATTCCAACAAGCAGACAGCATTCAGTAATCAACATGTCTACCTAGTCAGCATAAGTGGAGGACTACATTAATATGCAGTCGAATCACCTCCTCGACAGTTTTTCAGCATCCCTCCACCACCCCATCTCCTTGCCTGGTTATCTTCCTAAATAGAATACGGGGGGAGTACTCTGGGTTCGGGCCAAATACAGAGCTCAGAGCCCTCTCCTCTTTTTTTTATGTCATAATTATGATTTACCAAAGCATGATTTTTAAATATATAGTGTAAATGGGCTTCCATATCTGAATGTAAAGCAACCAAACTTCAGGACTTGTAAGTTTTGCATCTCTGTATAGATACATCATCTGTCATATTAGAGTTTTATATTGCTAAGTGTTTCCATGTAGCTACTAAAATGTAGGCATTAAAGTGAACTCCCCAGATAGCAAATTTGTGCCAGCCAGTATGATGATCTGGGCCACATGTGGCATGGAATGATGGCACTTGGGTGGACCGCTCCTGTTTGCCAGATCTGAGCCACAAGCAGGCCATAACAATGCCACATGTCAGCCAAGAGCAAAGAAATAAACCAGAACTGGACCTTTTCTGAGCCACAAAATCTCTATATATTATTTATAGAATCATCTTAGCATTAACAAGCCTGTTAACAAGCAGAATCACTGTAGGAAAGAAGAGAACAGAAAAAAGAGACAAACAGAAACACAAGAGATCAGCTCTGGACATCACAAATAGCTACTGAAAGACAGAACAAAAACCAAAAAAAAAAAAAAAAACTTAGTTAATAAGTTAGCAAATAGTTATAAGAAAATAATAGGACAATTCAGCTGCATAATTGAATCATGCTGTGATGAATGTTGGGAGATTTGTACTATTGTTCTCAGCATGCATTGCGGCATGACACTTTTGATTTTTCTTTGATTCACCTTTGTTGAGATTCATGTGATGATTCTTGATGTCTTTGTGTGTCATCTTAGAATAATGTGTTTTTTAATCATCTAATCTACAAATCTGACCGTCATTGAAGTCTTGTAAAGAAACAAAACCAACCGTCATCAAAATCTCATAAAGGAACAAAACTGACTGCTATTCTGATCTCCTAAAGGAACAAAACCGACCATCATTTAAAACTCGCAATGAAACAAAACGGACAGTCTTTGAAATCTCGCAACAGAAGAAAACCGACCGTCATTGAAAACTGACTGTTTTTGGAATCTCATAACCGAACAAAACCGACCGTTGTTAAAAATCTCTTAAAGGAACAAAACCGACTGTCATTGAAATCTTAGAATGCAACAAAACCAACCGACACTTAAATCTCATAACTCAACAAAACCGACCGTCAAAGAAATCTCATAACAAATCAAAACCGACTGTCTTTGCAATCAAATGCAGTCTTTGCAATCGTCTTTGAAATTTCGTAAAATATAAAAGGAACAAAACCGAACGTCTTCGAAATCTCATAACAGAACAAAACCAACTGACACTGAAAAAGGACCGTCATTGAGATTTCGTAACCGAACAAAATGGACTGTCCCTAAAAACCGACCATCATTGAGATCTCGTAACTGAGCAAAACCGACCGTCATTGAAATCTCATAACGGAACAAAACCGACTGTCACTGAAAACCGACCATCATGGAGATCTCGTAACGAAACAAAACTGACTGTCTTTGAAATCTCATGACAGAGAAAAACAGACTTTCACTGAAAACCGTCCGTCATTGAGCTAACGCAACCGAACATAACTGACTGTCATTGAAATCTCGTAAAGGAACAAAACTGACTGTCTTTGAAATCTCGTAACCGAACAAAACCGACTGTCATTGAGATCTCGTAACCGAACAAAACCGGCCGTCGTTAAAAATCTCTTAAAGGAACAAAACCAACTGTCATTGAAATCTTAGAATGCAACAAAAATCTCGTAACCAAACAAAACTGACCATTATTGAGATCTCGTAACCGAACAAAACCGACCGTCACTGAATTCTCGTAAAGGAACAAAACTGACTGTCACTGAAAACCGACCATCATTGAGATCTCGTAAGGAAACAAAACTGTCTTTGAAATCTCATGACAGAGCAAAACCGACTTTCACTGAAAACCGACCGTCATCGAGATCACGTAACCGAACAAAACCAACGTCACTGAAATCTCGTTCAGGAACAAAACCCGTCTGTCACAGAAAACCGACCATCATTGAGATCTCGTAATGTAACGAAACTGACTGTCTTTGAAATCTCATGACAGAGAAAAACCGACTTTCACTGAAAACCGACCGTCATTGAGATCATGTAATCAACAAAACCGACCGTCATTGAAATCTTGTAAAAGAACAAATCCGGACGTCAGTGAAATCTTGTGACGGAACAAAACTGACCGCCTTTGTTCCTCTTTTAGTACTGACATGTTGACTTCTTCCATTAATGATCCTGGCTAGTCAGAACCACAGAACAAAATCCCACCACCACTGAGATTGTGTAACCTAAGAAAACCGGCCATCAGTGAAATCTCGTGATATAAGAAAACCGGCCGCCTTTGTCTTAGAAATCTCGTAAAAAAACAAAGAAACCAAACCGGCTGTCTTTTGAAAGTTCATAACACAACAAAATCCCACCACCACTGAGATCACGTAACCTAACAAAACCGGCCATCAGTGAAATCTAGAGACAGAAAAAAAACTACGCCCTTTGTCTTCGAAATCTCATAAAAAAAGCAAAGTTACCAAATCGCCGACTTTTGAAAGTTCATGACAGAACAAAATCCCACCACCACTGAGATTGCGTAACCTAAGAAAACCGGCCATCAGTTAAATCTAGAGACAGCCGACTTTTGAAAGTTCATGACAGAACAAAATCCCACCACCACTGAGATTGCGTAACCTAAGAAAACCGGCCATCAGTTAAATCTAGAGACAGAACAAAACCGACTGCCTTTGTCTTCTAAATCTCATAAAAAAAGCAAAGTAACCAAACCGGCCGTCATTTGAAAGTTCATAACACAACAAAATCAAACCACCACTGACATAGCGTAACCTAAGAAAACCGGCCATCAGTGAAATCTCGTGATATAAGAAAAACGCCCGCCTTTGTCTTCGAAGCGAAGTAACCCAACCGGCCGACTTTTGAAAGTTCATGACAGAACAAAATCCCACCACCACTGAGATTGCGTAACCTAAGAAAACCGGCCATCAGTTAAATCTAGAGACAGAACAAAACCGACTGCCTTTGTCTTCTAAATCTCATAAAAAAAGCAAAGTAACCAAACCGGCCGTCATTTGAAAGTTCATAACACAACAAAATCAAACCACCACTGACATAGCGTAACCTAAGAAAACCGGCCATCAGTGAAATCTCGTGATATAAGAAAAACGGCCGCCTTTGGAAAGTTCATGACAGAACAACATCCCACCACCACTGAGATAGCGTAACCTAACAAAACCGGCCAGCAGTGACATTTAGAGTAAGTTACCTCCCTTTTAGAAACGGGCTTGACTTACCCTGCTTTCTCGGGTTTGACATACCCTCCTTTCTCGGGTTTGACATACCCTCCATTCTGAAACGGAAACCCCAGAGTTGCCCTTAACCTCCTTTAAGTAGTTATGTAATAATATTAATATAATATTAATATATATTTTTTTATTTATTTATTTAGTAGGTGTTTTCATGCATGTTTGGCCAGAGTTTTTTTTGCATTTACACTGTTTTGACCAGCAAGGGTCACCAGCGTGTGGTGTTTCAGATGCTTCGAAACAGTGAATATTCTTGCAAAGCAATTGGTTCAATTGTTTCTAAGATTTGAAAGCTTTGTTTTTCAAATAACAAGTGTAATGGTTTGTTTTGTTTTGTTTTTTATAATTGTGGAAGTGCTATCATTTGCTGGGTGTTGGATTGACAGGCGACCTGACCAATTAAAACGTTCAATATGCCGTTTTGTCTGACAAATTAACCAAACTGTAGAGTTAGTAGATTGATGTTGGTGGCCATGTAAGAGACCTGGGGCCCGTTTCAATAAGGAGGTTCAACCAACTCCCAGTTAAAACTTGAACTCTGAGTTGACTTTCTCTGAGATGGGAAACTCTGAGTTTTCTTTTTCAGAACAGTTGAATTGAAATAGTTCAATCGACTCTGAGTAGGTTGACTCTATTGAACTATTTAAACATCACTTGCACTTTAAAAAGGGGGAGGAGTCCGAAAGAAACTCTGGGTTTACCGAAGTAAACCTGCTCCCGACCAGGTTAGGTTCACAGAGTAAGTTACCATGGTAACTGACTCTGGGTAAGATTGACCTCTCTTTCAGAAACGGGCTTGACTTAGCCTGCTTTGTTGGGTTTGACATACCTCCCATTCTGAAACGTAAAACCCAGAGTTTCCCTCATTTCAGGGTTAACATACTCAGAATTCTCACTTAACCTCCTTTCTGAAACGGGCCCCAGCTGATTAGAACTGTGCAGGTAAAAGTGCACTAGAGACTGTGGTTCAGACTGCACAGGGTTCATACATTTTAAACATGGTGTGTCTTGAAATCTTTCTGCAGTTAGAAATATTTTGTAACAATATACAATCTTTCCAAAATATAAACATTTTGTAACAATATAAACTACTGTTCAAAAGTTTGGGGTCAGTCATTTTTTTTCTTTCTTTTTTGAAAGCAAAATTTATAATTTTATTCAGTAGGGATGTGTTATATATTAAAGCTATATTGTTATGAAAAATTTCTATTTTAATTCTGTTCTTTTTAACCTTTAATTCATCAATGAATTCTGAAAAAAAAAAAAGTATCACGTACAGGTTCCCCTGATTATTGAGTGTCTATCCCTGACAGCAACATAGTATCGGCCCAGATCCGGCCCACATCTGGTCTGTGTGTAATCCACATATACCAGATGTGGGGCAGATCTGGGCCACACTATGTTGCTGTCAGGGATTACAGTAAGTGCAAATAGTGCCTTGTTGGCAAATACTATTTACACTAGCTCCGCCCACCAACAAGTTTGAAAAAAGACAGAAATAAAAAATTTGTATCTTCAGTGGCACAGCACTAGTGTGTTAGACTCGTAAATCTAACTTTTAAAGAGATAGACGTGGGTTCGAATCCGCCTTTTGCCAAGCTTGCTCTTCTCCAGTTTCCCATTACATTTTACATCAGAAAGGCATTTATTTTCAATAAAATTGGAAAATAATGTTCTAAAAGTGGAAATAAACTGCTTAATGAGTGATTATTAAAATTAAAAGTATTTACTGGTTAGGATTAGGGGAAGGTAATATGGAAGTAATTTAATGTCAAATGTTTTTGAAATAAAAAGCTTGTTGAATTGCACTAATTGAAAAAAAAAATGCATTACATTAGCTGTACTTGCATTTTGATGCACTGTATTTTTAAGGCTTGAATTTTTGTGGGCTGAAATTCAACATGGTCGTATATTTAAGCTGTGAATATTTCAATTAAAAATATTTCACACACATTTTCATTATTAAAAATTCAATAATTTATTTTTCACCTTTCAGATTTCACTTCCAAAATATTCATTCTGTTTAAAAATACAACCTATAAAATTCGACTAACAATTTTAAGTCCATTTTATTTCGCTTTACAAATTCGCTTCCACAAATTCAGTGGTTCAAATTCGGCAGAAAATGCAACATTTCACATCCGGGAACTGCAGGAAAAGCAGTAGAGTGCCGATGCATGATCTCCATCTGCTGTTAGTCTTCTTCACCAGCAGGTGCCGCTAGCGGCTGTTTACAAAGACGAGCAACGCTAGTAAATAATCATTCATTCATTCATAAAAACGGATTTACAGAATTAGAGAAAGCGGTAAGTGAATGTGTGATGATTATCAGGGCCAGTATACATGCAGAAAAGCTGATAAAGACACAAAAGCTGCATTTATGTTTAATTCAGTGTCTTTATGGTTACTGTCCCTGTGTAGGCTACAGCTTTCTTCTGATTAAACAACTCCACAAACAGCATTACCAGCTTCACATATTACTAACCAGACTGACTTTATTTCTGTCACATGTCTACAGAAGTTCTTATTGAGAATCAACAGAAGTTTAGATGTTTCGTTTGAGGTCACCATCATGGAGGTTGGTGGTTGCTTTAGTTGAGCTCTTGACCCCTGAGTATTGTAAAGTTGCTTCTTTATCAGCAATCACAGACATTTTCAGTTAACAATGACAGTGTTGCAAATGACATGTTTTACATTGGTTGAGTTTAATACATTATTTCAATTTCTTAAATTAACAATTAGAGAAGAAAAGCAGTTGCTTAAACCATTTTAATGCAGTCATTAATATATTAGAACAGACATGTTGAAGTTCTTTATCAGTGCAGAAATGTTTTCTGAAAACATACGACTGCTGATAAAGAAATAACTTTACAGTTGTCAGGGGTCAAGAGCTCTACTAAAGGAACCACCAACCTCCATGATGGTGACCTCAAACAAAACATCTAAACTTCTGTTAATTCTCAATAAGAGCTTCTGTAGATGTGTGACAGAAATAAAGTCAATCGGGTTCATAATAAGTGAAGCTGGTAATGCTTGGTTAATGTCTTTTATCTTCGGTTCATCTACGGCTGTGGCTGAAGAAAGTTGTAGTTTGTGTTCTTATTTCTCTTTCTTTCAGTGCTTGTTCACAGCAGGTGTTTGAATGATTGAAAGAATGTTTCAGGAACATCATAGTAACCTTTAAATAACATTCTACTAACTTTAAGGAAACTGGACAATGTATGTTCTTGGAATGTTACAAATCAACGTTCCTACAATGTTGAATTTTAGATCAAAATTAAGTTGAAAGAACGTTTGAGGAACATCATACTAACCTTCAAATAACATTCTACTAACATTAAGAAAACTGGACATTTTCATGTTCTTGGAATGTTACAGATCAACGTTCCTAGAATGTTGAATTTTAGATAAAAATTAAGTTGAAAGAACATTTGAGGAACATTATACCTTATAAAAACGTTTCTGGAACGTCAAGAAAACTGGACGTTTTTTACGTTCCCAGAACCAACACTGAATATTTAGAGAACGTTCTTATAACAAAATTCTGTTAGCTGGGTGAGCAGCTTAGTATCAGTGATACTGGCCTTCATTTATATAAAAAAAATGCCATTAAACAAGTATATAAAATATACTGTATGTTGTTTCTACATTAATTTAGAGATTAACTGTGAAATGATTACATTATAAAATTAATTCAGAGACGGTCACGATGTGGAGTTCTTTTAAGGTTTGGGGAATGTTATTTGGTGGACCTTCAGGGAACATTCAGGACGTTCTGGGAATGTTTAGTGGACTATTACTATAGGACGTTCTGTTAACTTCCCAAATGTCCTCTTTGTAACGTTCTTGCATGACCATAAAATAACCAAAATAGAATGTCCCCCTAAACTCATATCGGGAACGTTATTAAAAGACCAATAGAGGACCGTGTGGGAACGTTCTGTTAATGTCCCAAATGTCCTCTTTGTAACATTCTTTTTTGACCATAAAATAACCAAAATGGAACGTTCCCCTAAAGTCATTTAAGGAACCTTAAACTGCAGCACTTTCATTACCAAAAGAGGACCTTTTAGGAACGTCCTGAATGTTCTGTAAAGGTTCGGAATTTTCATCACCTTTTGAGAACTTTTAGGGAACTTTTAGGGTTGCGCAAGGTCCTGAGAATTTTGCCTTCTATGTGGGTGTACTGTTAGATGCATTATTTATTGGCTCATTTATTTACTTTTTTAAATCTCAACTTCATTCAACTATTTTTTATTTTATAAAATGTTTTATATATTTTATATAATACTAACAACTCATGGCAACCAGGTAAACAAAATAGTGTTTACATAGACGCACATACCCACGTAGAAGGCAACGTTTTCAGGAACTTGCGCAACGTACCCTATAAGTTCTCAAAAGGTGACGAAAATTCCGAACCTTTACAGAACATTCGAGACGTTCCTAAAACATCCTCTTTTGGTAATGAAAGTGCTGCAGATCAAGTTTCCTTATATGACTTTAGGGGGACGTTCCATTTTGGTTATTTTATGGTCAAAAAAGGGTCTGGGACATTAACAGAATGTTCCCACACGGTCCTCTGTTGGTCATTTAATAACGTTCCCGATATGAGTTTAGGGGGAACGTTCTATTTTGGTTATTTTATGGTCATGCAAGAACGACATTTGGGAAGTTAACAGAACGTCCTATAGTAATAGTCCCCTAAACATTCCCAGAATGTCCTAAATTTTCCCTGAAGGCCCACCAAATAACGTTCCCCAAACCTTAAAAGAACTCCACATCGTGATCATCTCTGAACATTCTGGGAACGTTACTACAGGTCCTTCTCAAAAAATTAGCATATTGTGATAAAAGTTCATTATTTTCCATAATGTAATGATAAAAATTAAACTTTCATATATTTTAGATTCATTGCACACCAACTGAAATATTTCAGGTCTTTTATTGTTTTAATACTGATGATTTTGGCATACAGCTCATGAAAACCCAAAATTCCTATCTCAAAAAATTAGCATATTTCATCCGACCAATAAAAGAAAAGTGTTTTTAATACAAAAAAAGTCAACCTTCAAATAATTATGTTCAGTTATGCACTCAATACTTGGTCGGGAATCCTTTTGCAGAAATGACTGCTTCAATGCGGCGTGGCATGGAGGCAATCAGCCTGTGGCACTGCTGAGGTGTTTTGGAGGCCCAGGAGTGGGCCTCCATCCAGAGTGTTGGGTCTTGTGTCTCTCAACTTTCTCTTCACAATATCCCACAGATTCTCTATGGGGTTCAGGTCAGGAGAGTTGGCAGGCCAATTGAGCACAGTAATACCATGGTCAGTAAACCATTTACCAGTGGTTTTGGCACTGTGAGCAGGTGCCAGGTCGTGCTGAAAAACGAAATCTTCATCTCCATAAAGCTTTTCAGCAGATGGAAGCATGAAGTGCTCCAAAATCTCCTGATAGCTGGCTGCATTGACCCTACCCTTGATAAAACACAGTGGACCAACACCAGCAGCTGACATGGCACCCCAGACCATCACTGACTGTGGGAACTTGATACTGGACTTCTGGCATTTCCTTCTCCCCAGTCTTCCTCCAGACTCTGGCACCTTGATTTCCGAATGACATGCAAAATTTGCTTTCATCCGAAAAAAGTACTTTGGACCACTGAGCAACAGTCCAGTGCTGCTTCTCTGTAGCCCAGGTCAGGCGCTTCTGCCGCTGTTTCTGGTTCAAAAGTGGCTCGACCTGGGGAATGCGGCACCTGTAGCCCATTTCCTGCACACGCCTGTGCACGGTGGCTCTGGATGTTTCTACTCCAGACTCAGTCCACTGCTTCCGCAGGTCCCCCAAGGTCTGGAATCGGTCCTTCTCCACAATCTTCCTCAGGGTCCGGTCACCTCTTCTCGTTGTGCAGCATTTTTTGCCACACATTTTCCTTCCCACAGACTTCCCACTGAGGTGCCTTGATACAGCACTCTGGGAACAGCCTATTCGTTCAGAAATTTCTTTCTGTGTCTTACCCTCTCGCTTGAGGGTGTCAATGATGGCCTTCTGGACAGCAGTCAGGTCGGCAGTCTTACCCATGATTGCGGTTTTGAGTAATGAACCAGGCTGGGAGTTTTTAAAAGCCTCAGGAATCTTTTGCAGGTGTTTAGAGTTAATTAGTTGATTCAGATGATTAGGTTAATAGCTCGTTTAGAGAACCTTTTCATGATATGCTAATTTTTTGAGATAGGAATTTTGGGTTTTCATGAGCTGTATGCCAAAATCATCAGTATTAAAACAATAAAAGACCTGAAATATTTCAGTTGGTGTGCAATGAATCTAAAATATATGAAAGTTTAATTTTTATCATTACATTATGGAAAATAATGAACTTTTATCACAATATGCTAATTTTTTGAGAAGGACCTGTAGGTGACTATTACTATAGGACGTTCTGTTAACTTCCCAAATGTCCTTTTTGTAACGTTCTCGCGCGACCATAAAGTAATTAAAATAGAACGTCCCCCTAAACTCATATCGGGAACGTTTTTAAATGACCAACAGAGGACCATGTGGGAACGTTCAGCAAAATCCCCAGTGTTAAATTAACACCCAAAGTGTACATATGAGTCCATCTTACCGGGTGTTAAAAACTAACACTGAAGCAGTGTTAAAGTTAATGAGATAATTGATTGATGATTGAGTGATGATTGACAATTAGTGGTGACACCTGATGTTAATAAGCAGAATCACTGAAGAAACAACAAGAGAAAAAGAGAGAGACACAACAACTACAACTGACTTCCAGCCATTAAACATTATTACACTTATTATTAACCAGTTTGATTTGATTTCTGTCATACATCAACAAAAGTTCTTATTGAGAATTAACAGATGTTTAGATGTTAAAGTTTTAATGAAAGTTTAGTTTGAATTCACCATGATGGTGAAAAACATTTCCTTTAGTTGGGCTCTTGACTCTATTTATTAACATTAATTTAACTCTGGCTGCTCCAACTTTGTGTTTGTAGAGCACATTTGTTATGGCCAGAGAAACTACGATCTGAGCTGTGTTTCCCAAAAGTGCAGTGAGCCAATGTTGATCAATTTAGGATTACAATGCTTTGGGAAGCACAGTCATAATGGTTGTTTTATCACTGTGAAGTGGCCAGATTCATTTGTGATATCCAGTATTAACTGGTGATATAGATGTTATATTATTTATTTATAGTAAATCTCTGTTACCGCTTGAGATCCAGCAGAGCTTTTATAATCTAAAGGTTTTTTTTTTAAACACACACAGACATCAAGAATCAGCATATGACCCTCAACAATGGTGACAATCAAACAAAGTGCTTCATGTCGCAGTGCATGATGGGAGCCACCAATCAAAACTCATCCATGGCTCCCATCATGCATTGCTGCATGAATAAATTATGCAGCGGAATTGTCCTGTAATTTTCGTAGATTGTTCATGTTTGCTTAATTTTTCTGTTGTTTTGTTGTGACAGTAGCTTGTTTTGTGATGTTCAGAGTTGATCTGTTTGTCAGTATTTTGTATTTATTTATCGTCACCGTTCTTGAGAATCATATGCTGATTCTTGATGTCTGTGCGTGTTTATAAGTTGAAGCTTCAGTGCATGATGTATTATTCATAAAAAATTAAAAAAAGTTTACTCTTCTGTTGGTCACAGGACTACAATCATTAACAGTAAAGCTATACATCAAGCATACAGTCAGAGACTCAGACTCTTAAGGACATCAAGCCATTGCATGATGATAATATCATTATCAAATTATATTGTGAATGGATCATATTTTCTCTGACCATAACAAATGTGCTTTACAAACACAAAGTTGGAGCAGCCAGAGAAAAATTAATAACAAAAGGTAAAGAGTCAAGAGCCCAACTAAAGCAATCGCTGACCTCTTTCATGGTGACTTGAAATGAAACATTCCATAAAACATTAATTAACACCTTTTTTCTCTCTTTCCTTCAGTGATTCCGCTTATTAACATCAGGTGTCACCACTAATTGTCAATCATCACTCAATCATCAATCAATTATCTCATTAACTTTAACACTGCTTCAGTGTTAATTTTTAACACCCGCCAAGACTCATATGTACACTTTTGGTGTTCATTTAACACTGGGGATTTTGCTGTGTATGTGACCATAAAATTAACAAAATTGGAATGTCCCCCTAAAATCATATAAGGAACCTTGAACTGCAGCACTTTCAGTACCAAAAGAGAACGTTTTATGTCCCAAATGTCCTGTAAAATTTCAGAATTTTCATTACTTTTAGACAAAGTCGCACAAAGTCATGATAATGTCGCCTTCTGCGTGGGTGTTTTATAGAAAATAATAAAGTTTGAAATCACCGTTAGAGGTGAGCAATGAACAACCAAATCAATATAATCAGATTTTTTTTTCTCATAATTTTTTTGTAACAAATGCCTTAGAAACATACATTTTTAACAATTGGAGAAAAAATAAAGTCAAAACATCAAGGGTCAAGAGCCCAACTAAAGCAAGCACTTACCTCCATAACGGTGACATTTATCAATTTTGATAAAACATCAACACCTCATTAAGAAGATTTGTATGAAACAAACAAAGTCAGAGTGGTTTGTAATAAGTGAAGATGCAGAGATCTAGAGAGATCTGTTAGTGTTTAATGTTGTTTCTGTTATCTGAGTTTTGTGAGGTCACATTGTGCTGGAGAGTAGCGCCTGTGCTTCAGTCAGTGATGAGCCAGAAACACTGATGTTCTGCTGGATGTTGTTTTATTTAAAGGCTGCAGTAACTGTGTAGTTGCTTATGCAGAAATACAGTAGTTACATTAGCTTATGCATGTGCTGTTGTTTTTTTGTAAGACATTTAAGAATTTTTCTGTTTTTGTTTGAACAGCCACTTTTATTAGTCAATTTAGCTCTAATTTTCAATTCAATTTTTGGCAAGGGCAGCAGGGACGTTCTGAGAACATTTCCAAATAAAGTATGGTTCCCTAAAAGTTCAGAGAACGTCTTGAATGTTCTATGAAGGTCCACTAAATAACGTCCCCCAAACCTTAAAAGAACTCCACATCGTGAACATACTGGGAATGTTACTAGGCAACGTCCTTAACACCAGTGGGGACATTCTGAGAATGTTCTGGGAATGTCAAATTTCTAACGGGGCAGTGCTATAATCAGTAGAAAAAAAGTACCAATTAACCAAATAGAAATTAAATAATTTCCAAATAATATTTTGACATATTTATAATAGTATTTTTTACAATATAAATTGAGCCTTTATACAAGAAACTAAATAGTTGCCTTTAAAATGTTTGAATGGCGGTCCCTCACATGAGGATTATCATAATTTGGGGGTCCGTGGCATCTAAAAGATTGAAAACCCCTGATCTGTATCACACTGACTGTAGCCCTGACCAGCAGGCTGCAGGGGAATTACCCTCCTTACTTTCCAGCCTTGGCAAGACTCCAAGCTAATCTCCCCACAGGACAATGCAGTGAAAATGGGCACAAAGCATGACCACTGTGGCTTCCTCTACTTTGACAACTAATTATTCTGAAAATAATTGAGGACAGCCAACAATTGTGCCACAGGCAGAGGTGGCATGGATGCAGAAAAAGCAGAGATTGCTAAAAAAACAATTTTATCGACTCCTTGCAGCACCATTCTCATCCATGCAGGTCTGAGTTTCTTATACAAAATATTGTGAACTAAGAAGACCATGGTTAATTGCAGTTCCTCCTTGAGCTTGCTAGTTAAAAAAAATAACAGGTGGGCCAACTACAGTAATTCATTTTTTTACCAAAGATGAATGTAATTCAAGTTAATGTAAAGTAATGCAGTATTATGTGAAGATGCTACAGTGAAATGGTTTCAGTTTGGTTGTAGTGTCTGCTCAACTCATCTCAATGTCATTGCACAGACAAGGTCAACAGCAACACAGATCACCTCAGAAAGTAATGTTCTCTCAATGTCCTTGCACCTTTTCAGTTGTATGCTTCCTCTAACTTGAGCATTTACTACTTTAGTTTAGATCGATTGTTCCCAAACCAATAAACTCACCAGTAGCCCTTTTTATACATTCTTTTCTGACTGGTGCATAAACAATATTGAGATTTGTGTGTTAATTGTGTTCAGGTTGTGATAATATTGCAATAATTACCGAATGCCATTCCATTCTAAATGAACACATGGGGCAAAATATGCATTAGCGATATTAGATATTAAAATTGTTTAATAAAATTAAGATTTATTTTATTAAAGAGTTTTATTACCTGCAATTCATCATGTTCCTGTGTGTTACTGTTATAGGAACATGAACAAGAATGAATGGGTACAGACCAAAATTGATATGTAAAAAATAGCAAGAACTAGTATAATATTTCTGATAATTACTGATATGCAAAGTAAAAAATAGCAAGAAGTAATATTTCCAGAATAGAATAGCAAGGAAAAAAACACCCTTGCATATTCACAGAACTATTCTAATAACCGCAGAACATCCAGACATCTTTTTTAGACCTTAATCAGAAATATAGGCCTATATGTAAACGTGGTCAATGTTAGTTTGCTGCAACTGGCAGCTGTTGTGTTGAGGTGTGAAAGTCTTTATTTAGCCTTATCTCACAATACCTCTGCTGGAAGTATGAACAGAGGGAGAACAAATGTGTCCTGACAACTTTCAGTTCAGTTTAATTATTGAGCAAGTGAAGAGACAGTGTTTCCAGTAGATTCACTCATCAAGCAAATGCACACAGACCTAAGATCCACTGACAGAGACTTACAATGGGAAGAGGCATGATCAAGAAGATAATAAATCCATTTCTGAACTACTGTGTGGTAAAATACAGTCATGTCTTGCTGGAATCATTACATCCAATCAGATCTAATTAGAAGAAACAGAGCATAATCAAGTTAATGATAACTGTGCATTACAGAAAGCTTAGATGGACATATTTAACACTGGTCATAAAACTTTTCTTATTATGACTCATCAGGTGAGTGCATCATGAAAGCTGATAGTTTAATTGCACAAAGATGATGTAAATAAAAATAAATAAAAAAAAAACTTTTAGCAGGGAGACAAAAGAAGTGCCAGTCATGCATAAACGTTCAGGTTATAATGCATACTCAAATGCAACAGACCTCAACGTACCTTTACTCATTCAACTTTTACAATCAAAGCAGGTGACTAATTCTGGTGACTTTGGTTTTGTAGTGCAGTCAGCATAGGTATTGGTAAGTGAAAAACACAAAGTAACAATCTAATGTAGCCAGAGCTTGTAAAGTGAAATATACATAGGGGTCCTTAAGAGTTTAGACATTATTTAAAAAAAGTAAGTGGCCCATTTTTCCTGGATGGAGGTTATAAACATTCACACCCCACATTGATAAAGGTTTATATTCCATTAAATAACAAAATGGAAAACATTACCTGATGAATATAGAATTGTTCTGCAGTAAACATTAAGTAAACAACAAAATGTATCATAAAACACCGCAATGATAACTAATATTAAAAAATGTAACAAAATGTTATAAAATTAAATATAATCAAATATAATGTGCCATGCAGGGATTCTGGAAAATCCTTTTTTTCTGTTTTTCATCATAGATTATGAGGTGCTTAGTTTTAACTTAATACATTTACACCTTTACAGCAAAATATTTGTGTGTTGTTATAATATAGATTTCAAATGCAATACACGTTTCAATATTTTACAATATAATTGTGCTGTTTATGTGAAATTATATTTAGGGATGCACCGATATGAAAATTTTGGCCGATACAGATAACCGATAATTCTTTATATTTGAAAGCCGATAACCGATATATTGGCCGATTAATTCTAAATTCAAATTTTTATATAATTTTTGAGAGCCTGATTACAAAGACAAAAGTTTCACCATTAAAAGCCATGTCCCAAGCACACGGTTATAATGGTCTCACTAATGGTCTAAAACTAACATTACTACAGTATAAATAGGAAATAATTCGAAACGTCAATGAAGTAGGCCTATGTGAACCAGTATAACAAAAACTTAGTTATTAAATTATGCACAAAATACCATAACATAATAAATCTTGTATTATTGCCATTTGCATAAGGTGCAATATAAGAAAAATGTATCTTAATATAATATAATAGGCTATAATAGGCTATAATATAAGTTTAAATAAAATTTACGTTATCAGTCGTCCATTTTAAATAAGCAAAGTCAGAGTAGAGGAAGGATATCCGCACTGATAAATGTGCAGTGTTGGGACAGTTTGCATAGTGCATTAGAAAAAGCTGTAACAGCTCCCTCCAGTTACATGCGAGTGAATCCAGCGCCGCACGTCTCTGTCCATGTAAACTATCCCGGATGGCAGGAGCGGTTTATTATATTCGTGGCGTTGCTGGATGGATCTGGTTTCCAGAAGAACACATAGTAGATGGCTAAGAAGAAAGCTGCGACTGAAACACACAGAAAGTAAGCGATACCCATCGCCACTTTCACCCAGATCTTCGTGGCTCTTTTGGCGTGTTTCACTCTCTGGTCTCCGGGGTAACTCGGTCTTCGAGTCTCCGCACCTCCGTTTGTCCGGACGGGTTTGTCTCCTCTCATTCTGAGATGACTGATATCCGTGTTAGTTCCAGCGGTCACTGTTTGTTCTTCTGAGGCTTTGAGAAATCTGCCTTGAATCCCGAATCAGGTGACCAGATTCCTGCACTTCTCTGAGGGATGAGTGTCCTCTAGTCTATACCATCAGTGTTTCAGAGATGCACACAAGTTTTAAATGAACACTGGGCGGAGTTTACTGTCCTTCATCTCTTGTAGAGAAAATTCTTTAATTATCCAAAAGGTCTTTGCAGAAATTATGACCTTATTACTCAAATAAAATGTCATTAGGAAATGCATATTATATAACAAGACTTGTAAACACTATTTTTGTAATTAAAAGTGATTAAGGCAGTTTTGTTATAGGAGATTTAATGAAATGTTTAACAATATTTCTTTATATTTAATAGAACAATATATTAGTACATTCAATTGCAGACTGATTTAATTATTTCATTTTCAATACAGTATGTACATTGGAAAAAGGTTAGCAATTTTAATGAATAAAATATCTCAAAATACTTCAGTGAAGAATCTGTTACTGTAACTTACCTTATATATGGTAATAATAAAATTGTTAATACAAATTTGAAGTCACCTTATAGTTAAAAAAAAAGTATATTAATTGTATTTTTTATTAAGCAAAAAAGCATGAATCATCTTGTACATTATGGAGAAAGGGGCACATTTCCAGAATTCTATGTGCTAACCATCACATTTGCTTACAATAATCCAATAACATAAAACAATATTTTTTGCTAGAAGTGAAAAAATAAAAGGATTAGTTCACTTTCAAATGAAAATTAGCCCAAGCTTAACTCACCCTCAAGCCATCCTAGATGTAGATGACTTTCTTCTTTCTGATGAAGACAATCTGAGATATTTTAATAAATATCCTGATGCTTCTGAGCTTTATAATGGCAGTGAGCGATACCAACGAGTATGAGCTGAAAAAAGTGCTTCCGTCCACATCCATCCATCATAAACATATACTCCACACGGGGGGTTAATAAAGGCCTTCTGAAGTGAAGCGATGCGTTTGTGTAAAAAATATTTCAATTTTTAACAAGTTATAAGGTAAAATATGTAGTTTCCGCCAGACCGCCTTCCGTATTCAAGTTACGAAAAAAACGGAACTGGCGTCGTGTCAGTTAAGCTTTTTCCGTAAGTTAAATAGGGAAGGCGTAGGACGTAGCATAAGCTTTTTGAACTGCGAGAGGCATTGCGCTTTCTTCCTAAGTTGAATACAGAAGGCGGTCTGGCGGAAGCTAGATATTTTACTTCATAACTTGTTAAATATGGATATTTTTCTACACAAAAGCATAGCTTCGCTTCAGAAGACCTTTATAACCCCCCCGTAGAACTGTGGAGTATGTTTATGATGGATGGATGTAGATGGAGGCACTTTTTTCAGCTCATACTCGATCCTGCTTACTGCCATTATAAAGCTCGGATGTGCCAGGATATTTATTATCTCCGATTGTGTTCATCAGAAAGAAGAAAGTCATATACACCTGGATGGCTTGAGGGCGAGTAAAGCTTGGGGGTAATTTTCATTTGAAAGTGAACTAATCCTTATCCTTTAAGTGCATAAATACCCTGGGGCCAGTTGCATAAACCGCTAAGACTCGTCTTACCAGTTAGCCATCAATGCTTTTTCTTTTAGACTGTTCATAACTTTTTCAAGTTATTTCCCTAAAAATGTAAATTTGCCTAATTTGATACCGAAAAGTAAGATTGAATGCCCTTTGACTAACTGCTAGTGGGTCATACTAGATCTTAAGACACTGTCTTAACATAATGGCTATGTTTATGCAACTGGCCCCTGGTCTTACTGAAGACAACATCTTGAGACAAATATGAAATAATACATAAGGCAAAGATGTCATTTATTTGATATGACAGCTTACAAAGTACAGAAACATTTGCAATGCTTGCTTGGTTCACATATCATAATATGTTGATAAAAGAAACCAAAATATCTCCAGTAAACTAAAACAATAATAATAAAAACCAGATTGCATGTAGTCTTAGAAGAAAACTTAGGAGGAAAATCCTACAAACACTTCAGTTTCATGCTACATGCACATCTGAAAAGCCAAACCAAACCTCCTACAAGAGGCAAACCAAATTATATATAATTACTCCAAACAGGAAGACATTTCATCTGCAGGGAGATGCAGCAGGTACGATACAATCACAAATGTCATGATTCTTTCTGCTCCATGAGCTCAATTGAAAAACAGGGATATACAATGCACATGTAAAGAGAAACAAGCACTCACACAAAGCATTGGAATGTCTGTCAATTTAAAAGCTCCTGCTCAATTTATTCAAATTCAGGACCACACAAATACACCTGTGATAAATGCATAAGGTTACTAAACATGATTAATAAACAAACAATTAAAAATGGTCAAACTAATATTATATTTGATAGCAATGAGGTACACATTATTTGATGTCCCAATTGTTTAGATTTCCTCATTCAAACTCTTTACAATTTACCATGATTTCATCTTTGGTCAGTGTGCACAATGTCTAGGGCACCAATTTTATAGTAAACTTAAAATCCACAGCTCATCCTCATGAATATAATATTAAAATTAAAATGCTATTGAGAATTCCATCTTTATGTAATAGTTTCAAATGTAACACTGAAAAAAAAAAAAAAAAAAAAAAAATGCCCTAGTTTACAAAGGAACTGCAAAAAGTCAAGCATGCCGCTCTCAGCAATAAATACACCTTTTGTTCCTTATAAATTTGAACTCCGATATCATGCATCTTGAGTGCTGTTGTGCCTAATTTTGAGTCTTTTAGTGGCTTAGGGTGGATCAAACAATGTTGGGGAACAGGCACTTAAACTGCTCCATCATTAAAAAAAAAAACGTAATCTTGAGGTTTAAGTACGGCATGCTTTACTTTTTAGTCCCAGGGTAAATGTGAGAAAAGAGCAGCAACATAGCTCCACAACAGCATACAGTCCCAACCAATGAGGAATAATTAAACAATGCAGCGAGTTGTTTGGATGAAGCATTGGCGGGGATCCACAGACGTTCCCTCGACCCTTTTAATTTACAGTCAACAGTCGTCCTTTACACCTGATGTCTCATCTTTCCTCTGCTCACCTCCTCTCTGTCTGTGGACCACTGAGTTCACCTACTGGATTTAGTCCTCAGCCTGTTGACATATATAAAGTAGTCAGGATGAAAAGAATATAACACGAAAACACAAGAATAAGATGATACTAAACCATCATTTCAGTTAGTTTGGCTGACAAAAAGAGCAAAAATGTAAGTGTATTGAATAATTACAGTGCCTCCTAATGTGAAATTCAAAGACAAAAAAGTACATTTGATTTTCTTAGGGTTTTATTACCGCTCTGATCTGAAAGTCAACTGCAGTTTCTTCATAAAAGCTTTTTGGCAATAAATAAAACTGTTTTCCTGGACATTTCCTTCTGTTAAACACGCTAAATGTAGCGAAGTAATTGAATTACAGGAAATACAAGAATCTTGTTATTGAGCGTTTGTGTTGATTTCCAGGGTGCATGTGGACAATGGAAATCTGAATGAGGGAACTGGCCAGAAATCACATCCACAATTAGTTGCTAATGAGCAGTTAGTTGTATGATGTAATGACAATAAGCAGGAGCAGGTGGAGAAGGACAGTGATCCCAAGTGACAAGGTTGAGCTGGTGGCATTGCAGAGGATATCACATCAAACATTTACAAAACATTAAGGAGTGGTTCCTCAATTCAAATTGGCTCAAAGGGAAATGGAGACAATCAGAAGCAACAAGCAGCACAACATTTATTCACCATTCCAGCATCACGCCAAATGTCAACAGTATAAACTACAAATTCATAACTTGTGTAAAAAGTAAAACATCCTATAGACACAGAGTACAGGCTAAGGCGCGGCCACATTAGCAAAATTTCTGCAAAATTTTGCAGGCACAAAAGCTCCATTGTATATTGTCAATAGTTTAGCGAGGTATGAAGCACTGCTCACACAAAAGACACTTTTAAAGTCCCCCTGAAATCAAAGTTTTTTAGCTTTTAGTATGAATATGTTAGCCTTAAGGTTATGAATAAGCTGGTGTGTTCCAAAACAAATGTTACAGACATTCAAATCTTACAGTCTCTCACTTCCGCTAAAATGGATCATGACATCACACTTCAGTTTCTCATCAAATCTTCGGTCCAAATGCTTTTTACAATCTGAAGTCCCGCCTCCTCCTACACTTTTACAGACACTGAAGCCTCGTTTGAAATCGATCATTTGCTCTCATATTTCTACATGGTGAATGGCACATATTGCACTAAATAGAGAATGATTCAGACAGTGTAAATATGCTTTCCTTTGAAGTCTGTTTTCACGTTAGTGTCACATGAACTGCCGCAACGCGAGCAGTCTGCTCCAGTCCAGAGACATGAGAGCACAGAGCGGATCATATGCGCGAGTCGGCACAAACCACAAAAGGTAACGGACCCATTTGAATTCTGCTCAGAATGCTGTATATAAGCGATATAAAGGACATTATGAGGAGAAACGGTTAGAGATTAGAAGGAGACAGAGGTTTTACTGAGTCTAACAGCTCTGGCGAGCTGTAACATAAACAAAACGCTATTGGTTATTTAAAAAAAGGGGCGGGGCTGTTGGATATATCGCCCTGTCTTCCTGTTTCAGTTGAAATTATGTGAACACAATGAATAATGCTGTGCGTTCCAACACTCTTCAGTGGGCCTTTAAATCAAGATGCTTTCTGTTGGTCAATGCTGCACATTTGTGTGACCAATTTAAAGCCATTGCAAAACCTGTGTGAGAAAATGCAAAATTCCAGATTGTGGGGATTCCTACTAAAACGACTGTGAAAATTCACTGAATAATGGTGAATGTGACCACACCTTATTAATAAAAGGAGAATTCAAATTTCTCAGACTTAGAGAAAACAAAAACAAACAAACCTCAAGGATAAAGGCCACCAATTTTCTTTTTCTTTTCGAATTTCATAATTTCTGGCTAGATTTATTCATGCAAAACTGTTTTGTGCAAGATTTATATTTGTGTTTTTCAAATATATATTGAAATTCAAATATACATTTAATTTATATTTGTGTTTTTCAAAATCCAATTTCAAAACCAGGAATCGAGTGTGATCCTGGGTTTCCATTCCTTTTGAGCAACAAATTTAAAAGTTTCCAGTTGTTCACAATTACTGGATAAGGAATAAAAAATTTTTACTGGGATGTATTTAAAGGGTTATTTGACCCAGAAATAAAAATATTGTCGTTAATTACTTACCCTTGTGTCATTCCACACCCTTAAGACCTTTGTTCATCTTCAGAACACAAATTAAAATCTTTTTGATGAAATCTGAGAGCTTTCTGTCCCTCCATTGGGAGCAATGCAACTACCACATTCAAGGTCCAGAAAGGTAGTAAAGACATCACTGAAGTACTCCATGTGACTCCAGTGGTTTAACCTCAATTTTATGAAGCAATGCAAGTGCTTTGTTTGTGAAAAAAATAAAATAAAAAATTGCCACTTTATTACACAATATTATCCAAATCACATTCACATTCAGTCTTAAGTCAACACAACACGCACGAGTCGTAGTGCTCCACCTACTAGATTGTAAGTCAATATTTTCTTAAAGTGGTAAATTGTTTTTTTTGTTTTTTTTCACAATGATTACTTTAATGTCTTTACTACCATTCTGGACCTTGAAGGTGGTAGTTGCATTGCTCGGAATGGAGCGACAGAAAGCTCTCAGATTTCATAAAAAAAGATCTTTATTTGTGTTCCAAAGATGAACTAAGGTCTTTTGGGTTTGGAAAGACACGAGCGTGAGTAATTAATGACAGAATTTTCATTTTTGGGTGAAATAACCCTTTAAGTGTATATCAGATAGAAATTAACACAAATGTGTTCGTGGCAAAACGAGTCAAAACTGTTTTTCAAAACGAGTAAAAAAAACAAGTCTTGCTGACTAAATTTAGAACAGGGCATAACTAGAAGATTACTCACAAATTATTAATTTTCTATGCCTGGAAAGCATCATTTAAAAATTTCTTGATATTTCCATGTGTTGTAAGACTGCGGGAACCCTGATCATTTTAGAGGACTTATTATTTTACAGTCTATATGAACAAGGAATGGATTTTATTTGTAAAAAGTACCTTCATTTGCAACTTAGTACATTCATTCTGTGTGGCATGGTAGACATTCATACATGATAAACATTAAAATGACATGCAATCTAATAAGACGCCATACAGTCTCTGGAACCACATTTGGTTTACCCTGTATAATTCATTTCTGCAAGCTGCTCTGGGAGAAAAGCTAAACAGCTTTCCCCTCAATGATAATGATCCTAAACAGTAATCAAATGGGATCCTGTTGGGATGATGTTATAGATCATTCCCGTTTACAGTCCACACACAAACACATATACATGCTTTTGTAAAAATGGAATACAATCAATTTGCCCAAGCAGTTTGTGACATGCATGAAAGGGGAGAAAAGCTAGAACCCATATCCCAAAAATGTCATCCAGGAAGAGGCGCGAAAATCAAAGAGGTGCATGAACGACAATGAAGGGGATCCGGGAGCACAGTAATTGCGGGATATTAGTCGTGCTGGAGGAGGTGTGCAAGGTTCACAGTGGAAAATGACAGCCAGTGTGAAGCTGCAGACAGAAGCAGTCGGTCCCAGAGGAGGGGAGGACTGTCATAGCCTGAGAAGCTGCATTCCCATTTGTCAAAGTCAATAGAGACAAGCCCGATAGCAGACACCATCTCATGCCATGAGACAGATGGACATGGGGACATAAAGGAGACATGAGTGTAGTGAACAGGGAGGGAGAGACAGAGAAACCAGAAAGATTGAAGACTGAAAAAAGGAGGACGCTGATTAGTTGTTAGAAGTCAGCTGAAGTAAGGGACTTCTTTCGAAAAGCCACAGTCTCAAAGCTGGTAATAAGAACAGCACCTGAGGACGGTTGCTCTGAAGAATCCACTGCCGTTTCCTCCACAGCCTTTGTTTTAGACTCACTCTGATCCGGCTCTATAATAGGGACATCGCTGTCCTCTGCATCAGAGGATAAATAGGATATTACAATTAATTCTTCATCGGGAGGAAACCATTTTTTTAACTTTGTGTGTTAATGCAATGTTTTCACTTACTGCTCTGGTTGGTGCTGTCTGGGGTGGGCAGCACAGCAGAATCTGCTGTGTCATGGCTGCTTGAGGTGGTAGTGTCGGCAGATTCAGCTGGTACTGACTCTTGTGTTTCACAGGAAGCTGACTGCACCACTGAATGTGAAAAGACACTTAAGTTTCACTTCTAAGACACCACAGAAACTCTGACAATACTGAAAAACATTATTTAAAAAGACAATTATTGAGCTTCAGCTTTACTTCAATTAACAAGTCTTAGTCATTTTAGTGTGTTACTATGCAGTTGCTAGCATGTTCTAGGTGGTCGCTAAAGTATGCTTCATTTTCTGTTTGTCACTACGTCTTTGGGTGCGTTATGTAAACTTTGTCATCAGCAGTGTTCGCGAAAACTGCGCATTCAGCCCATACCGTGAGCACATGCATGCAGTTGACTGCAATACTTGGTGGGTCTACTCGAGCCGTGCTTCTTGTACCTGTCCTGGAGGACCCCCAGCACTGCACATTTTGTATGTCTCCCTCATCTAACACACCTCATTAAACTCACCAGCTCTTTAGTAGAGACTGCAAAACTTGAATTGGGTATGTCCGATGAGGGAAACATACAAAATATGGTGGGGGAGTCCCCAGGACAGGTTTGAGAAGCACTGCACTGGGGACAACACTAACGGTTGGGCTGTTGCTTGGAAGAACCAGTCGAAGTAGATCAGAAAATGGAAGTAATACAGAATATGAAGATCTAGCCAACAATAATGAATGAATGAATGAATGAGGCATTTATATAGCGCTTTCCTATGTACAACTGTACACCCAAAGTGCTTTACAATCATATCAGGGGTCTCTCCTCATCAACCACCAGTGTGCAGCATCCACTTGGATGCTGCACATAATGGATATGCGAGGAGGTCAAAAGGTACCCTCGTCTGTACAACTTGACTTTGAAAGAGTAGAAGGAGAACACAACTCTACCCGTCTGTATGAGTTCATGGCCAATGGAGTATAAGTTGAAAGACTAGGATGCTTGACCATGTGTGAGATGTAATGACAGGTGCAAAAACAAAGCATTCCCCAGGCCTTGCTAAGTGTCTTAACAAGCACCGCAAAAAAGAGAAATTGTGATGTACTAAATAAAGACCATGACTATTCCACCTGTAGATGTGGTTTCGTTTCTTTCTGGTACTTCTGGCTGGCTGGGGGTGGTGGACGTGTTATGTTCAGCCTGGTTGCTCTTGGGTTCGGCTGGACTGCTTTCAGTGCTGCTGGGCCTCAGAGGGCTCTCACCCAGACTGCTCTTAGGAGAAAGCATCTCCATTTCTTCACCCCAATCTGACACCGGCTGGTGGCCGTCGAGTGGAGAGAAAGGGCTAAGGGGTTTGGGCCCTTCTGGTGTACTGAGCGTCTCCTGTGGGGAAGGGATGTGGACTTTGGGTCTTGGGGTACGTTGCTCTTTTGGGCTGGGAGTAGAAGGTGCAGAAGAGGAAGGGGTCTTTTCTGCTGGTTTAGCATCTTTCGGGTATTCCTCATGATCTGCTTTTTCATCCTCTTCTGCATCTTCCTCTTCACCATCGCTAGCATCCTCCCACTCATCTTCATCCTCTTCAGCAAGGCCTCCATCATTCTTCTGCACAGCAGGAGAAGGTCAGGAACAAATGAAACACAGACTAATTAAAATCAACCTTCATTCAAAAAGAACTCTTGGTACTATAATACTCAGTTACCTGTTAAGTGTTGTCAGGCCTCTTACCTTGTCTGACAATGGAGCCTTGAGGGTGCCGTCCTCAATCTCGTTTTCTTTCCCTTTCTCCTTTTCATCTTTCTCCTTCTCTTGCTCCTCCTTTCTTCCTTTCTCCTCTTCATTTTCTCCTTCCCACCGATTATCATGCATGCTTTAGGAAAGAATTATGTTGCTCAATTAATGTTGATTCAAGAAACGCTCTCTAGAATGATAATTTCTCTACCCATAATGCCAACCTACCCCCAAACAGCAATTGCATGTAGCAAATAACGGGTTCTGTTACCACCTGATATTAAGATGTGTTTTATGTGATTCGATCACAAAGGGTCAGGCTAAAAACCTTTTGTGATGAGATCACAGAAACCACATATGGAGGTATTCAAAAACACATTTGACCACATTACATTTGTAGTGGAAACACTATTTGTCCTGAATGAGTCCCACACCACAATGACGCACTGCCTGCTTGCCGCCCACTCACCTAACACGTGATCGTTCTCGGACACATATGAATGTAGCTCAAAATGGATTTGTAAAAATTGCATTTCATGTGATTTTCGGAATTTCGGATTTGCACAAAAATCGGATTTGGACTGACAGTCTGAACGTAGCCCTACAGACTTGAGACGGTCAGTGCGTACATGTGCCCATTAAGCTTGAGGCAATAGTGTGTCTGATTTGTAATTTTAAGTTTCAAAATGGTGGTCATGAGCATATTCTTATTCTACAACGGACTTCTACTTAAGTGTGGACTACAGTTTAGGGTCTGCTCCTGGATGCTCCAATGTTCTGCAGAGTTTAGCTCTAACTTGCCCCAGCACACTTTCTAGTCATCTTGAATACACTGATATGCTGGTTTTGGTGTGTTTAGGACTGTAGCTAAACTCTGCAGGATAGTAGACCTACAGAAGCAGGAACGGACAACCCTGCTCTTAGAGAAATGCTGGTGCCATCCAAAAAATGGATTATTCTCCGTAATGAGGAAAACTATTGCATACCTGTAGCTTTTGCCTTGACCGCGGCTCATCCCTCTTCCACGGCCTCCCTGTCTGGGTTTGCCCTGACCCATGAAGTCCCCAAAGGTTGGTGCCTTGGGCGGCCTCTTGGTGTCTTCTGCAGAACAGAGATTAGAGCAACATTTATCCTTGGAAAACAATTCTACATATGAAATCTGTGGTGGAGAGAGATGACCCTGGGCTCACAGTAACAGATGGCCACCTGTCATTCTGATGGATTGCCCCGCTATGCATCACTCTTCAGGATGAGAGGAGAACGGATGAGAAAAACATGCAAATGTGCCCTTGATTTGACAGCACTGTGATGAGACTTGACTTGAGCGTTGTGAGGTAGATACAGGGTTTGTGAAGCACTCAAAACCAATGATACTGAAGTACCCCAATTAATAGTTGCAAATGGTTTCAGTTCCAAAGTAAAAAGATAATTGATACAACATTTTATTTAAGGTGTTGTGCAGATGGCCTCATTTAAAACATCTCCCGAGATAATGCAAGGCCTACGGGGTATCTCCAAATTGTTAAGAGTGTGTGTTTAAGTAAAGCAAATTTAAGAGTTGTTACTGCGAATATTTAAGACCAATTCTGTAATAAATAAAACTAAGTGTATAATAATGCTTAAATAGTGTAAAAACAAATATTAAATAACCATTAATACCTTTAAAGAATTATAAATATATAAAAAGTCAAATCATAAATATAAAATATAAATGCATGTTTAGATATTGGGGCCATAAAAAAAAAAAAAAAAAAAANNNGAAGACTGATCAGGCAGGTAGAAAAAATCCTTACTGTTGAGTCCTGAAGCATCTCCTGTCTTTCCGTCCACAAATTAAAGACCTCCACAAATCAAATTTTTTTAATTTTTTTTATGATATTACATTTTTGTAAGTGAATTTGAGTCATGTTAATGCTTTTTAAGGGTCCACAAACACTGATGTAAGTGACTGGCAATGCTTAAGGAAATTAAGATGAGGAACTGTTTACAGACTTATTTACCACTGTCAAAACAAAAATTTAAATGGTTAGTTCTCCCAAAAATTCTGTCATTAATTACTCACCCTCATTTCATTCCACATCCGTAAGACCTTCATTCATCTTCAGAACACAAATGAAGATATTTATGAAATCTGAGAGCTTTCTGTCCCTCCATAGAGATCCAACGCAACTACCACTTTCAAGGTCCAGAAAAGTAGTAAAGACATCATTAAAGTAATCCATGTGACTCCAGTGGTTTAACCCCAATCTTTATGAAGTGACACAAGTGCTTTGTTTTTTTGCGCAAAAACCCCCAAAAATGTACAAAAATATTGATCTGCAACGCGCGTTAACAATACATGCGTGTTGTGTTCAGACCCGCGCGCCAACAATGAATATGCGCGAGTGTTCACGAGAACACCACGACACATGCGTTTTGTGTTCACGCAAGAGCTGATGTTGAGTGAACACACTTTGGATAATAATATTTTGTAAATAAAGTGGTAAATTATGTTTTTTTGCACAAACAAAGCACTTGTGTCACCTCATAAGATTTAGGTTAAACCACTGGAGTTATATGGAGTATTTTACTGATGTCTCTCCTACCTTTCTGGACCTCGAAAGTAGTAGTTTCTTTGGATCTCTATGGAGGCACAGAAACCTTTCGGATTTCATTAAAAATATCTTCATTTGTGTTCAGAAGATGAACAAAGGTCTTACGGATGTGGAACGATGCAAGGGTGAGTAATTGATGTATTTTCATTTTTGGCTGAACTAATCCTTTAAGTTGTTACAATTAGTCAAAACTAGAATTTTAAACACTTAATTTACAGTGTTAATTTACAGTAACACTTCATTTACAGTTCTGCTACTTACATTAATGATTTTATATGACAGACTAATCTCAGCTTTTACTGTGAGTTTTTGAGGAGGAAAAAAGGTCAATCAAGTTAAGTGGCCGGTTGCATGTTTTCTACTCAGCAAAATAACCGAGAAGCAAGTGTGTAATAATGGCTAGGCAACTGGCAGAAAGCAATTATGAGCTATCCAGAGAGCTGCATCTTAAGACAATAGATAATCCAATCAGATACACACCCATTTACTGTAACTTATGACAGAATGGGATGTAATTAGAAACTATCAGAGCAGGAACAGCTGTTTGTTTGCACTCAGACTAGGGTCAATGTAAAGCGGGGTAAATAGACA
>RJVU01011283.1:2405697-2441757 GCA_003731715.1 Anabarilius grahami | reverse complement strand
ACTGCATGGAGCGGGTCGCCCCCTCATGGGCGCCACGTGACTACAACACATGACTAGCGTGTCATGCAATACCACTGCTGATAATAAAAACTATAAATGTTTTTACATATTACATATTTTATTTTTACCATCTACATTGATTTTCATGAAAATTTAGATGGTTTCAACGGCAACAACATAAACAAACCTTTTGTGGCCCAAACTTAACTTCCGGTAGACTTAAAAAAAAAAAAAATCAATAACAGAGTCCCTCTATGTCCCTGTCCTAAATTGCACACTTTACAGCACTTTCGGTCTTGTGGACTTACAAGGCTGCCGCGTGCGCTTGTCCGTGAAGTCCACGAGATCGTAGAGTGTCCCATTTGTCAATTTTGTGTATCAGAAGGGTGCTCGCGAGCGCCCCCTTTGCGGTCGATATGCGCCCTAGGTGTGCACTGATGCGAGCTCCGCATTAGAAATCTTCCCGACAGTCAAAGCGGCATTACGTCACAAAAGTGCGGACTCCTAGGAAGACCGCGAGTGTTTAGGGTGCCATTTGGGACAGGGCCATAGAGTAGATTATTTTCAATAACAAGCAAAATAAATAAGTAAATTACATTAGCTAGCAATTTAAAATTATGTCTGGCCAGTATTATTTTGGGTTACCTGTAGAAGAAAATGACTGTTACTTGGCCATACGTGAATGCGACAAAGTTACTACCAGAAGTGAAAAAAGTTCACTTCGGGCCAGGCGCATAGCCAAGTTAACAGCAGAGTTCAGAGGGATTGTTTGACCTTAATTATTTTGACCAATTGTAAAACTGATTAACAGGTCAGTGATTCTGCAATAGAAGGATAATTCATCCAAAAAATGTCATCATTTATTCACCCTCATCATTTCAAACCTGAAAGATTTTCTTACATGGAACATGAAGAAAGTTGAAGCCGAATGTCCAGCATGGCTGCCCCTGGTCTCCATGCACATTTAAAAACCAGTTTGGACATATTTCCCCTTTTCTTCCACATCTAAGACAGAATTTAAATTTTTGCATGAACTGTCTGTTTTAAACAGAAACATTAAGTAATCACCGATCTAATCTGTTTATTATAATCTGCTTTCTTATAGCGGAATGGCCAAAGACGGTTACAGGACTTCCTAGCACATCGGGCACAACTGCAAGTATCGTCGTATTACGACGTGACCGTATGTATGTTGCTCACGTCGGGGACTCAGCAGTAGTGTTGGGGGTGCAGGATCACCCCTCTGACGTGTTGATTCGAGCCGTGGAAATTACGCAGGACCATAAACCTGACCTCCCGAAGGAAAGGCGGAGAATAGAAGGGCTCGGTGGCAGGTTATTTGTTTGTTCAAATATTTAGTCACACACAACTAATCTTAACAAACTGTATTCACACACTTTTGGTACCTTCTGCTTTTGGTAGATGTGTGAGGCATGTGTTGGCTACACAGCTGGAAGAGATGATTTTGTGATTTGATGGTAGACTTTCATGCTGTCCTCTTTTTGGGTTAACCTTAACACGTAACCATCATCATCCTTTTGTTTTATGTCAACACTCATCAGGAAAACAAACTTCAACCCTGTGTGTCCGCAGTGGTCTGACTGGTTTTTGTTTATGCAACCAGAGCTTTAAAAACAGGACAACATTACCAGACACGCTCTCATCGCTCTGGCATTTGTTCTCATTTACATAATCTAATCACAAGCTTTCTTTGTTTTTTAGTCTAAAAGAACATAAGCATATCAACACAATAGACCAACATCCAATGGCCAATATTAGTGTCTTCACTGCTTTTTTTTTTTTTTAAATAACAGCTTAGGGTTATGTTTAACTAGTGAATACGTTTTATTTGAGGTCAGGCTTAGTTTTAGATAGAGGTATGGATATCTTTGGTTAGCAGTTTTTTGTGTATTAAACTTTTAACTATGATGGAACCCACAACTGATCATTGTCACATCTCTCCTCTAGTGTCATTAAAAAGTCTGGAGTCAATAGGGTTGTGTGGAAGAGACCCAGACTCACCCACAATGGGCCAGTGAGAAGGAGCACCGTCATCGATCAGATCCCATTTTTGGCTGTGGCCCGAGCTCTTGGTAAGGTGCACAAAAGAGTTAAGCTATATTGTAACATGAGGTCATCTTTGGAAAAACAGTGACAATGTTGAGTGAGTTTCAATGCATCTGACAAGTCAGCAGAGACTGTATACTGCCCTACAAATTGCAACACACCATCATGATAAACTCTGTTCTTTAGCAACAACAAACAGAATGCGGAATTGCAACACTGGCTGGTTAGAGGTTAAGCAAGGTTGTCAGGGCTCGACAAAAGGACTGTGATGGCCTGAGGCTGGGGTGGCAAACTCTGGTCCTGGAGAGCCTCAGTCCTGCAGAGTACAGCTCCAACCCTGAAAAAAAAAAAAAAACTCACCTGCCTGTAGCCGAAGCCACTAGATGACGACAAGCCTGCAACCTTTAGCCAAAAAAGCATAACGGCTGATGCTTACGCTGCGGTAAAGACTGCTAGCAAAGAATATACACCAACAAGCAGCGAGACTCAAGTGAACGTTCCATTGCAACACCAGCGCCCAGCAGCGGCCCTGCGTTTCCTCCATTTTGGGGTGTAATTTCTATGGCAATATCAGCTGCTTTGTTTAAAAAAAAAAAAAGTACATTAAAGCTGAAATCCAACCTGAATGAAGACAACACAGAATAAAATACTATCACTAGTGATCATCAAAAAGTGAAAAGTGAAAGTGAAAATCCTTTTAAAAGTTTATTTTACAGACTTTGTGTTAGCCTTTAAAAGATCTTTAAAAGATATTGTATTAGCATTAGGCTAATAAACACTGAATTAATACCAACATATGAAATTAAATTAAGGACATGCATCAGAAAAATTAGGAATGTTGGACAATAAATATATAACAGAAAATAACAGCTTGTTTTTGCAGTGTTGTATGTTAAAGCAAAAGTGTCCAAAAGTGTGAATTATGCAATAACGGACACTGCAATGCATCATGTATTATAAGATCATTATGTTTGTAGCGTGATCCATTAAAACGTACAATATAGCCTATTTCAATTCAGACCTAGTTGAGTGATACTATTATTACTATTACTCCACTAGGTCTGAAATATATTGTTCGCTGCAAACATGATGATCTTAAATGTATTAATTATTAATTTACTATTAATGTGTAATGGAAATACTCAATAAAGTAGGCTAACTACGTTACAGATGGTTGAATGGTTGGATTCCACAACTGGTAAAATAAAACATATATAAAACAATACAACATTTACTGTAGGAGCCAAAAAATTTACTGGTGACTTAATTTGAAAAATTTTCTTTTGCGCTTCTGATTTGGCAGCGAAATTTGCCGATTTTGGGTGTGTAAGATGTGAAGGATTCTATGGTCCAGTTAGTATTTTCACCCCATAATGGCGGCTGCGCTACCGGAGCGCCACCTAGTGGCTGTTGCCCAAAAAGTATCAGAGTGTCGCCTCTTGGGTTTCATACTCTTTGCTGCCAGTACGCAGGAAAGGAGACCAGAGGCCATTACACGATAGGCTACGTGATTAAGTTACTCTTTCTCCAATGGTAAGAGATACAGACCCTCTCATCTCCCTATAATAATACAATCTCTGCTGTAGCTTTCTAGTAACCCTTGATTAGACCTTGATTAGCTTGCTCAGGTGTGTTTGATTAGGGTTGAAGCAAAACTCTGCAGGACTGTGGCTCTCCGGGGCCGACATTCGCTGATGATGCTTGGGACAGTTGATATAGTTGTCGTCATAACACACTTGAACGGACAAATACACACACAATTTCTATAATCAACATGCCCGTAACAAATTAGATGTATCAATATATTAGATCTGTACATTCAGTTTTAAAGTGTCAGGAGCCTAATATACCTGCTGTTGTCTCTGTTCTTAATGTTAATCAAACAACAAAAGAAAAAGAGAATCGCTCACTACTCTTAAAGGGATAGTACACCCCAAAAAGGAAAATTCTGTCATTAAATACTCACACTCATGTCATTCCAAACCTGTAAGACTTTGTTCATCTTCAGAACAAAAATTAAGATTTTTTGATGAAATCTGAGAGCTTTCTGTCCCTCCATAGACAGCTACGCAACTGACACTTTGACGCTTCAAAAAGTTAAAAATAATAATAATCCATATGAATTGAGCAGTTTTGTCCAAATTTTCTGAAGAGACTCAATCGCTTTTGAACAGATTAATGTTTATATATGAATAAAAGCCTAAATTTAATCAGTAAACATAAACAGAAGCTCACCCAGACCTGTGTGATGTGCAAGAACAAACCTGTTCTGGAATCTCAAATGTGCTTTGTAACACACAAGAATGAACCTCATTAGTTCTTGCGGAAGCTCAAACGTGCTGCGTAACACGAGAATGAACCTCACTGGTTCTTGCACGTCAAGCAAACATGCTAGGTTTTACAGACCTTGCAATGCAAGTCAAAACTTAACTGCATAAAAGAGTCCAAATGCAACTGATTTTTCCATCAGTTTTTTGTTGTTGTTGTACATATCCAGTAATGTAATGTTCATGAATGTGTCTTCAGGTGATCTGTGGAGTTACGACTTCTACAGCGGAGAGTTTGTAGTGTCACCAGAGCCTGATACTGCTGTTATCAAGCTAGATTTGAAGCAGCACCGTTACATCATCTTAGGCAGTGATGGGTTATGGAACATGGTATCACCGCAGGAGGCTGTGTCTATTTGTCAGGACAATGACAATGCCAAGGTAAATAATGTAAAATGATGCTTCAAGAAAGGTTCTTACTGTCTTTTAGAAACAATCGCTTACCTGAATGTTTATTCCAACAGGCAAAGAACCAAAAGGATAATGTTTCAAATGCCGTTCTGCTTGTGAACCATGCCTTACTGAGATGGCGTCAACGCATGCTCCGTGCTGATAATACCAGTGCCATTGTTATCTGTTTGGAGCCGTTCGGGACATCCAGTGAGTGCTTGCCACCTTATGAGATTGTGTATAATCTACAGGCACCAAAGTGTGGCTCTGTTCCTGAATCTTGCTCTGACTCTTTGCCGACTCAGGTTAGGAATGTTTATGATTTTCTGTTTGACAATAAAACAGCAGTGTAGATTAAGATTAAAAATAACACCACACTCAAGCTTCATATGTAGTTCCTTCTTTTTTTAGGTTCCTGACACTCAAGTACTGCACATCCAAGAGAAGAAAAATGGCAGCTGTGATACAAGCACAATATTTGAATCATCTCCTGAAAGCCTTACAAACTATGAGGACCTGCCTTGTAATGACTCACTGGAAAATGAGGCCAATTGTGAGAGAGTGCCTACAGGCAAACGGGTGCTAGAGGATTCCTCCTCACCTGTGCTGAAGAAACCCCGTCTTAGTTTGTCCCAGTCCCCTCTTACAGAGTCCTCATGTACATCCTCACAGAAACCGAGCGTACAGTCCTCTGCGAGGAGCGACGGTGGAGACAATGGTCAGAAACAGTCTGAAAATGTCCAGACGCTGCTTCAGCAGCATGGGAAGACTACTGTATGTGTTTGCTGACATTCATGGTCCTATTACAATGCAATCTGTACATTCATGCTGGACAGTCAGACATTATTCATATAGTTCATATAAGCTACTGAGAAACCAAATCCTAAAGCAAGTAACAATGTCAAAAGAAAAATCACTCGCTTCCATTCACGACACTCATATTTCAGTGTGTTTTATGTATGTTTTACTATTTTAAAGACTAATGAAAAGAAAATGTGTTTTGTTAGATTTTAAATTAGTTTTAGTTTTTCCTCCATTATGTGTCCAATTTTGTTATGCTTCAGGTCTGTCAGGTAGGCATGATTGGTCAACTAGGGATTTATGCACTTTAAGTTAAATTTGTGCAGTCTTTGTGGAAGATGGGAAGATTGTGGGGAAAAATGACCAAAAAAAGAAACTATCTTCTGAGAAGATATTTCCCTGCAGCTTACATGTCACCTGTTTCAAAAATTGTTCATCTACTTGGGATCAATGCTATAGTTTTTTTTGTACATGGTTTTACTGAACAAGAACATCATGTGTAGTGTTCACTGATGTCTTAACCCTCTGTCATAAGGTTTATTGTTGTATGCAAGCCTGAACTTTATGAATTATGCATTATGGATTTTAAACATTATGCTTATTTTAATGTTTCAAAGTATTTCATTAACGTTGTTTTTTTTTTCTCTAATGGGAGAAATTGTCATTCTAAACTGAAGGTGCTGCTATGCTAAACAGGTCAATAAAAAGTTTTTACAACAAAAAAATATGTTCGTTATTAAAAACAACGTTGTCGAGGGGACAAAATAAAACAAGAAATAGGATTTCACTTTACATGATACCATCTTAAGTTGTTCTAATATTACTAGTTCAAATAATTTTAAGTCATGCTCACAGCATCCATTTATAGTTTCCCTACCTCTAAATATTCGTTTTTCCGAAAAAAGCCGAGGTTGAGCGAAGTAGCTCGGCTGGTGATCACGCGATACTTCGATGTAAATAAACACATCAGCGTGACGTGATGTGACATGCAGGTAAATTCAGGCTGCTGTGCGCATATTAAAATGTGGAAATGCTCGTAAAATCGCGAACCAAATAAACCTTGCTTCATATAACACTCCACCATGATGTGAATGTTCATTTTAACGACGCATCAGAATCGTTCAGAGAACAAAAAACCTAAACAGCTCCTGCTTTTCCCGATTGGTCAGAAATAACTAAATGCCCGCCTCTTTCGTAAGTCTATTGGCTACTCGTCTACGACGCTCACCTCCGATTGGCTGAAGCATCTGTTGTTTCCGCTGCATGTCAGCTTCACTGTGGCGTTTTGTGAGGACCTCTGTTGATCCGAATTCAAAACACAAAACCTCAGGTTAGTTATATGAAATGTCTCTTCATTAAACATTCACATGTACATTTCTGTCATACCTTTTTATATGTATTTCTTTCAGGAAGTCATATAAGTCATTGTCGTCGCTCAGTTTATTGTCTTTGGAGCTTTATGATGACAGATAGATAGCGGTACTGGCTAAGCTAACAGACAAACTGTGGAGATAGTTGATATGATGAAATGTCTTTTGTACTGACATAACTGACAGCTGTTATTTCTCAGACACCCTCTTGACCTTTCTTTGGGCATTGTCTCACAACAAATGATGTTAAATTTATGGTAAAATGTAACTAAATCAAGAGTTACTCACATTGTTATGGTGGTAATAAAGGATCCTATAGTTTTCTTACTTGTAAATCTTGCTTCAGAGTGTTTTCTTTTGTTTATCTCGCGCAGACGTCTGTTGTCTGTGTTATAGATCGTCACTAGTCTGTGTTATAGATCATTTACAGGATCAATACTTAATAGGAATGTGCCTATGGTGCAGATTAAACTGACCCAGGCACATCTTTGCCTTATTTGTTTACATCCATTTGCAAGGTGGATGATCTGTAGTGATGCAGTTATTATTTGTAGCCTATTACTTCTGTTGAATTTAGGGTAATAGAGATTAGAATGATCAACCATAAGCAGTGCTTAAAAGTGAGGCATCTCTGCAGTCATGTTGAAAGTAATGATCATTTGAAAATCATGTCCTCATCTTCTTATACTCTGCTCCAGCAGGATACTGAGTGGTTGGTCATGGCGTCTGACTCCCCGCGCAGACCGAGCCGCTGTGCTGGTGGGGTTGTGGTTCGAGCACAGGCTGCAACGTAAGAGCATATATTGAAAATATTTCATTGCTGATCAAGCTTTTCGGTATTGTCCGGTCTCTTCTTGTGTGATTGAGTTTACTCTTTTGCAGAGAACAGTCCTACATGGAGAGCGTAGTTACATTCTTGCAGGATGTAGTCCCTCAGGTAAATGCTTTTTTTGTGTACAAACCTGGAGTTTGATATTTTTTCTTGTTGTAATTTAAAGTACATGATATGTTGATCTATGGACAATTCAAGGTGTTAGTATATTTCTGTTGTAAAACTGTTGAGAGCATTTTAAAGTTTAGATAAAAAAATAGATTAATAGTGAGAGTAAGAACGATTTATTTTGAAAATATTTAGCCTTTTTTAATGCATATTTCTATCACCGTCTTTGAAATTTCAGGCGTACGCTGGGACGCCTTCAAATGATGAGAAAGAAAAGATAGTTTGGGTCCGTTTTGAAAAAACAGACATCAATGGTAAGTTCATTTTATCTTTGTTTTAGATATTGTGGAAAAGATATTTTGTTTTGTCAAGTTAAACTGATGCATTCTGCATATAAAGACATTGGGTCTTAGGGCCCAAGTATTGTGATCTATTTTTTTTTTTTTTTTTTTAAGGCAAGCCACCAAAGTTTGATATTGTGTTTTTTACCCAGTGGAAGAAACTTTTCAAATGTACACTACCACACTACACTGCTGTTTTTGAAAGAAGTCTCTTATGCTCGCCAATGCTCCATTTATTTGATCAAAATACAGTAAAAACAGTAATATTGTGAAATATTATTTAAATTTAAAGTAATAATTTTCTATTTGAATATATTTTAAAATAAATGTAATTTATTCCTGTGATGGCAAAACTGATGAAAGCTGTGTTGTGCAAATTGTGATACACCCTCCCCCCATTTATTTAAAATAGTAATCTTTTGTAACATTATAAATGTCTTTATTGTCAATTTTTTGCATCCTTGCTGAATAATAGTATTAATTTCTTTAAAAGATACAACAACAAGAACAACAACAAAAAACGTACTAAACCCAAACTTTTATTCGATAGTGTAACAAGCAGTGAGATCGTAAATCCTAAATATGACTAGTAGTTCATATTTATCTTGTCATATTGGGCTAACAAAGTTTTCGATTGCACCAATGCTAGGTCAGCCAAGCGCTGAACATGCTCCTCATTCCAGCAAACATGTCACGGAGGGGATGAGATGACTGTCAGATGTTTAGACATCATTTTCCTCTCAGAGATGACTCTGCTACAGCAAGTTTTCTTCCTGAGTTTATTTAGCCTGTTAACATCCCCAGCTTTAATCCCAGTGCCTTATCTTGGCGCACTACAGCATAACATTGATAGTGATACATCTTGCTTCACTGTATAGGACTGTATAGCCATGAGCATTGCTTTTACTTTTTTCTTTCATCAGAGGAATAAACAGTGGCAATCAGAAAGGTGATATATTTCACTAACTTTTGAATGATTATTTACATATTCCATTGTTAGGATCATCTTTGTCTTGTTTGTTTATTGCTTTGCTTATGCAAAAACTTTGTGGTTTACTTTGCTGTTTTCATGTCTGTTACGCTGACAATGAGTGTTTCTTGTCCTGTGTCCAGATGTGGCTTGCCTACCAGAGTTCCAAGAGATGCACGGCAGCGGCACTGACCCGCCTCTTTGCTTGATGATTGGCTACACTGATGGAATGCAGATTTGGAGCATATCAGTGAGTACATTTTAAACCGTCTCACTGCCTGCATCTGAATATGCCTACTTAACAACATGTAGTAGACGAGAAACGGTATGTGAAAACAGCTGGTCAATTTGAACTGTAGGTCAAAAAGTACCGTGATGACCTACTACTGCCAGCGAGATTCTGAAATGCACATACAGTGGACACTTTACTATCCCATAGGCCAGTGGTTCCCAACCATGTTCCTGGAGGCCCTCCGACACTGCATATTTTGTATCTCTCCTTTGTCTGACACACCCATTTCAGATCTTGGAGTCTCTGCTAATGAGCTGATGATCTGAATCAGGTGTATTTGATTAAAGGGAGGGTGTAATGCTATTTCATGCATTCTGACTTATTTACACTGTTAAACGTATGATGGAGTATTTCTGTGCCAAATACACTACTTCCGGATTCGGACTGGGTTTCGGAGAGTTTTTTTCGAGTATGGTCTGTATGACGTCAAAAGAGAGCGTAATTCCTTGTATAGGCACTTCTCCCTGATAAGCGTGCACACACATCACCCAGAGCAAGAGCACGCCCATCAACGCGCTTCGTTCGGGATACGGAAGCAGAGAGATTTTTCAACAATGGCTGCGTCCCAATTCAGGGGCTGCACCCTTTGAAGGCTGCATACATCATGGTGGCAGTCTCATTTAAGAAAAATAAGCGTTAGATTGCAACGTAAGAAAGAAATTACAGTATTTTACACCTCACAATGAATATCAGTCAATTTTATTATGTTTACTTTTCTTAAGACATCCTTGATGAAGTATGCAGCCTTCAAATGCGACCTCTGGAGGACGCAGGCTTCGAAATGAGACGCAGCTCCTGTCACTGAAGGAGTGTGTTTCTGGTTGTGAGGGAAAGATTACATTTTTCAGCTTCCCAAAGAACCCAGCATTAAGGGAACAGTGGATGAAGTTTGTTTTTCCGGGGCAGCAACGGAAATTGTGCACGTATGTTTGTTTGTTCCCGAGATTTCGGTGATGAATACTTTGTAAACAAGTTCCGGTTCGGCGCTGGATTTGCATATCGCGGGCGGTGAGTAAATCTGCATCAGATGTCTGTGTTTTGTTGGCAATCGGCGCGCAAGTGCATAAAATGTAAACAACACGAACGTTTTTGTTCCCTTTTGATTTATTATGATGTTGCAGCTAGCAGACGATCTCTACGCAAAAGCTGCGTGCGTTCGTGACTCTTTAGCTCTGCCCACGGCACTGACGCCAGGCACGCCTCCACGAGCTCGCCTTTTTTTTCGGAAAGACTCAGTTTAGCGTATATATCTTTTATAAATATGATAAAGCTAAAGACTTTTCAGAGATATGAAGGATGCATTTTTACTCTATATGTACTCAAGATTAACATGAGATTGGCAGAAACTGTGTGTCATACCCCCCCTTTAAGGAGACATGGAAAACAAGAAGCGTTGGGGGACTCCAGGAATGTGGTTGGGAACCCCTGCCATAGGGTACTAGAGAGGAGTCATGAATGGCAGTGAAGTGATGCAACTGACACTGTCGGTCACATGATGTATGTAGTATGTAGTAATGTAGTATTTCAAACCTGTATGAATTTCTTTCTTCTGTTGAACACAAAATAAGATATTTTGAAAAATAATTGGTAACCAAACATTTCTAGGGGAACTATTGAATTCCATAGTGTTTTTGTTTCCCATACTATAGAAGTCAATGGTGCCCCACAGCTGTTTGGTTACCAACATTCAAAATATCGTCCTTTGTGTTCAACAAAAGAAAGAAATTCATACAGGTTTGGAACAACTTGAGGGTGAATAAATGATAATTTTCATTTTTGGGTGAACTATCCCTTTAAGGGGATGTTCACACTGACAGTTTTTTGCATTGGCAAACCAACCAGAAATTTTCCAGTACTGACTTAGTTTCTACTTCCAAAACGAAGGACAAATAATACAGTTTACACCGGTGTAAACTGTATTATTTGTCCTTCATTTTGGAAGTGAAAAGAGAAATTTACCATATTTTTATCCAATTTTGTATTCAAATATAATGTCAACTCACATTTGACTCACAAACGACCTTAGGATTGATGTTTTTGACTTGCTTGATATTGCTGACTTGAGGTTTAGTTTCTGTGCGATGCTATGACTCTTTTTCACCACTTGGTGCCGCCATAGACAAAGGTAAGGCTGTGTCTCAGAAGAAAGAGATTTTATTATAGAAGTTGAGTTAATGATGTGAAGACCCCTGTTAAGTTCTGAATCAAATGTCAAATGTCAGCATTTCGATATTAAAGATATTTATCAACTGATGTGATTTCTTTTTCAGCCTGGCTCTTTTAGAAATGACATGACAGTTATATTTGAAATGTTATGACAGTTATCATCTCAGGAAAGAGTTGCACTTCTTAATGTCATGAATTTGGATGCATTTGAGCAGCATCATCGATATGAGCTCACTATTCTCCGCAAGAATTAACCTCACACTTTTTGTGAAAGTGTTGAAAGCGTCACACTGTCTGACAGTGAGCTGCCTGCAAAGTGTTTGTGACAGTTGCTGAGGCGACACCTTCAGTAATGGCGTTGAAGGGAGGAGCAGGAGTGGCACTAACCGTGGTACATATCTGCGTTCCTGTGCATTAGCATCTCGGTGGAGCGGAATCTTTGATGGAGGTGTTGCTGGCTTGCAGGAGATAGCAGGAAGATTAGATGGGGCTAATTGAAGTGGTGTTGGAGTAAAGGGATGACATGCAGTACATTGGAGGTGTCTGCTCTGCTGTTGTTATTAAAGCAGCCCGTTGCATTTCACAGTTTGAATGGGTTTTGCCTGGTTTATGCCATAAGTAAAGGGTCATATGTGTAATTTGAATACTTAAATACTTTCTTCTATCCCTGTTCAATGTGTGTTCAACGAGATTCATTTATTTTTTAATATAATGACATCAGTCGATATTAGGTATTTATTTGATTTTAAAATTTGATCTTTAAAATCACTTAATTAAAAAAAAAACTTGAAAATCACTAAATAATTTAATAACACTGTTAAACATAATCTTTGGCAAATCTCAAAATGAATGTTTTTCATTCTGTACGTTATGTCTAAATTAGTGCTGTCAAACGATTAATCGCATCCAAAATAAGTTTTACATATATATTTATGATGTATATATTTAAAATATATTTACATTTTATATATATATAATTTATATTATATATGAATATAATTTTTGTTAAATATATACGTGTGTGTGTGTGTGTGAGTGTATTTATCTATACATAATAAATATACACATTACACATACATAATATGTAACCACAAACTTTTATTTTGGATGCGATTAATCATTTTACAGCACTAGCCTAAATTCACCTGCAGCATTTAATATTAATTTAGAGAAAATAGTATAAATTATATATATTTTTAAAAGTTATTTGCCATAACTTGAAAAACAATTATCTGCTTATTAATATAGGCTCACATTTTAATATATAATTTTAATTATTAGACAATATTGTGCCATTTAGATATTATTGTATTATCCAAATCCCACTTTTGCTTTAGTATTTGCTTGTCATGCACATTTTCTGTTTTTAAATATTAAAGGTGGTACAGAGGATCTTTTCGTAGACTGAGTTTTTGAAATGAGCGCATGCATAAGAACAACCCCCCTCCTTCACAGCTCATTTCGAGTGAACGCCTCCCAAAACTCGTGCACGAGTATTGGAACACGAGTGTTTACCACCGGCATTCGCTGTGTTATTAAGCCGGGCACACATTTAACGACTAGCTAAAACATTCTAAGACTATGCTCAACATACAGCGATTGTTTCCTGCTCCTGAAGCAGATTTATATACTTTCACATGGAATTTGAACACCGACTGTAATCGCAGACTGAACGCAACTGGCTCTGACTGGACGCGTTTGAGCGCGATCAGTCATAAGTATCAATTTACATTCATAATCGGCCTTACAATCGTTAAGTGTGTGCGTGACTTAAAGCTGCGCACACACTTAGTGGATTCATTATGTCGGACTCACCGCAGGTAACTCATAATCTGCAGTTGTTACTCCTGTCTCCTGACAAAAACATTGCATTCAGCGCCTGTGGAGTGTGGAAAGTTACTGGAACGCGCAGCCACGCGTCTCTCACAAAGAACGTCATGGCAGTGATTGACAAGCCAGAGGGCCAATCGTTTACGCGATGATCGCGTAAACGATTGGCTGATGTTTTTAAGGCCCTACCTTGTGCACAGATCATGTATATTAATAATATTCCTTTCAGTGCACCTAATAAATAGTCTTTTATCAGTTAGTAAAGACAGTTTCAAGTAATATTGCAAAAATGTATAAAACAAAACATCCTCTGTACCACCTTTAATTTGAAACCTTTAATTATACCAATTTTGTTTACATCTTAGTTATTGTTTTTTATGTATAAAATGCAGTACGTTGATTACCTGGGGCCCATTTCAGAAAGGAGGTTATGTGAAAACTCTGAGTATGTTAACCCTGAAATGAGGGAAACTCTGGGTTTTCTGTTTCAGAATGGGAGGTATGTCAAACCCAAGAAAGCAGTGTAAGTCAAGCTCGTTTCTGAAAGAGAGGTAAATCTTACTCGGAGTCAGTTACCATGGTAACTTACTCTGTGAACCTAACCTGGTTGGGAGCAGGTTTTCTTCGGTAAACCCAGAGTTTCCTTCGGTCTCCTCCCCCTTTTTAAAGTGCAAGTGATGTTTAAATAGTTTATTCATTCATTCATGCTGCAAATGCTTTTCTTACTTATTTTTTGTCCTATTTCAAGTACAAATATCTAAAAATTCTTAAATCAAGGTGGATTTTCTAAATAAGAAAATTATATAAGATATTTAGTCTTCTTCCAGTGTGGTAATAAAAATAATCTTAATGCAAACAGAAAACAAGATTATTCGGAGTGTCTATTACTAAGTGCAAATTTACAGTAGCCCCACCCACCAATGTCACACAAAGTTAAAAACAACACATGTGATTAATGGCATCAGTGGTAGTAGCGCGTTGGGCGCGCAGAACTAACTTGTGACACGATTGACTGGGTTCGAATCTGCCTTTCGCCGAGCTCGCTCTTCTCCCTTTTCCCATCACATATCACATCAGAAAGGCATTTATTTTCAATAAAAAGGAAGAAAATGTTCTAAAAGTGGAAGTAAATGGCCTAACGAGTGTTTAATAATGAAATAATTTACACTCTGTTATTATTGCATCCTGTTAATGTACAACAATACTGAGGTGCAAATAGTATGTATTTGCCAGTATAAAATATAAATAGCATCTAATAACTATTTTATTGCAAAGAACTGCTACCTTTAGCCTACATGATAAATAGAACATAATTTGCAAAATAAAAAAATGAACTTAAATTATTATTTTTTTTCTTTTTCTTTTTTGCATGTGGGATACCATGAAAATGAATATTAGTTCAATAACTTACTGTTCTGCCAGTTTTCACCTTTGATATTATAACAGTGATAAGAGTTAAACTTGCATTGACTCAGAAGTATGCAGACGTCATTTTGTCATGTGCTGTTGCCATGGTGAATCGTAATTTCGGAGGTCCATTGATCATGGCTTTTCATAGTCGTGGTGCACGTGCTTAACTCTGAGTCAACCTACTCAGAGTTGATTGAACTAACTCAATTCAGCTGTTCTGAAACTGAAAACTCAGAGTTTCCCATTTCAGGGTAAGAAGTTTGATTCAAGTTTGAACTCAGAGTTGGTTGAACCTCCTTATTGAAACAGGCCCCTGCTCTCTACACTCTAAAAAATAGATGGAAAAAAGGAAAGAAATTACACCGTAAAATACTGTTTTCCATTGAAACAGTAAAATACTGTAAAACATTGCATTCTGGGTAACATTATTTGTCATTTTTGAGAAAGTAACTTATAGGTTACTTTCTTAAAAACAACAAATAATATTACCCAGAATGCATTGTTTTTGTGGTATACTACTGTTTTTTTTTTGTTTGTTTTTTAAAGTGTAGATATTGAATTGGATCTTAGAATATTGGATAGGATTTTTTAGGGTCTCTTTTTCTCAGATGAAATATTCCATTCCCTTCGCAGAATTTTTTTAAAAATTGTGTTGAACATTTTAAAGTCTGAAAACCAATCCAATAGACTTAGGTTGTTGCAGTGTATTTTAGGAAGCAGATCAGAATAAGTTCATATTTATAATTGCTATCATATCAAGAGCCCAGCAGGCCAGGAGACCACGGCGTTGTCACATTCTTGCCTAATGTGGGGCATTGTCCTCTGTCTGCTCTGCTTTCAGATGCTCTCTGCTTTCTAAGAATACAAACAGAGCTGCCGTCTCTCTCAGCTCGCAGATGCTGTTTATTCACTCTGATTCGCCGAATTCCATCTCATTGAGTGGCTGGAGATTAACAAAACTCATTTTCTACACTGCATTCATGTAAATGAAATGTAAAAACTACAAGACAGAATAACAACCAAGAAGCCTCAATTTTGCATATTGCTGTGATAAATAGTAATGTAATAGCTGAGAGGTTGGTGATGGATGCCATCACTAAAGCCGTGTAAAGCGAGGATGAGCAGTCTGGTAATGCAAAATGACAGTCGCATTAATGTAAACCTCACAATCCGCTAAATTCCATTATTCCTCTGCCCCGTTTGCCAGCCGGCGGTTTTGTTTTGTGGTGGCCTGCGTGCATTACCTCTCTCTCTTGTTTTGTCCCCTTCTCTCTCTCTCTCTCTCTCTCTCTCACATCAAATGTGCCATATTAATCTCCCACTTGGCAGCTCCAAAGTCTGCACCGAGCTCTTTTAATAAAAACATGACTGATCCTGCATTCAAAAAAGCTACTAATTGTGCAAAAGAGCGATCATCCTCTGTGGGCTTATCTGCTTGAGACACATGGATTATGTCCAGTAATGTGATAAAGGACGTTTCTGTAATTTAACGCACATAGAGACGCACATTCAGGGCTTAATTCTTAAAACAAAAAGCTTGAATAAAAGGCTGTAGGATTTCAAAATATTTCCACCCTTGCGATGTGATATGCCACTCCCAGCTTTGGTTTCACAGATCTGGATTTCCAGCAGCTTATTACAGTGTCGGAATGAGAATGACGTGATTAAGACTAATTTGATTTTTGTTTGTATTGATATTAGAGTCCATCAAATGTAGCTGTTCCTTCTAAGTGCTGTATATCAGCCTGGGCCAGTTAGTCGCGGTCATGTCCTTGTTTTTTGGGGGGGTTGGGGGNGGGGGTCACGTTGACGGAGTACATGGTAGCTTTAGTTTTGTGGTTTAGTTGTTGGCTCACCCTCCTTCCTTCATGAGAAGTTTGTTTCTGTCAGTTTTCCTTGATTCGTCCTACTCTGTGAACAAATCTTTCTTTGTTTGCCCCCCATTGTTCTTTGATTTCTTGCAACCACATTTTTGCCCCCGAATGGCATCTTCACAAAACCACACCATTTGCTAAGCCAGTGCTGGATGCTCAAACAATAGCACAGAGCCACAAGTCACTTTTCAGGGAAATCAACCTACTAGTGCCCTACTTATAACTGGATATTCATATTAAAGGGATGGTTTACCCCCCAATTTTTTTTTTTGTCATTTATTCACCCTCATGTTGTTCTAAAATGCACTTTAGTGAGCTGTCAACACCTGTGACCGGATTTCTGAGAACTTCACAACCAAATCACCAGTGTTGGGGGTAACGCATTACAAGTAACGCGAGTTATGTAATCAGATTACTTTTTTCACGTAACTAGTAAGTAACACATTACTTTTAAATTTACAACAAAATATCTGAGTTATTTTTCAAATAAGTAACAAAGCAGTTTTCCAATTTATTGACTGACAGCTCTCCTGTCCCCTTGTTGAGAGAAATCTGGAAAAAGTGCAGAGGCGTTGTGTGCGCTGTATAAACATGATGGTTATTCATGACCAGTGTTGGGGGAAGTTACTTTTAAAAGTAATGCATATTGTGTTACTCCCTAAAAAAGTAACTAATTGTGTTACTTAGGTAATTTTTATGAAAAAATGTGTTAAATACTTTTTCTCACCTGTCTGGGCTTGCTTTTTTAATAACAACAAAAAAGTTATATTTTTGGAAAATCTTAAGGCCCTTTCACACCAAAAGTGAAATGAATAAGCCTCAGGCTGCAGGAAATGCATATTTACGCTTGTACATAGGGCGCAGTTCAAATAAACCTTTCAGCTTTGCTGCCAGCCCAGATGAGAAAAAGTAATGTAACACAATTAGTTACTTTTAGGGAGTAACACATTATTGTAATGCGTTACTTTTAAAAGTAACTTCCCCCATCACTGCAAATCACTGTGAAATGAATCATTCGGATCACTGTTATGAACTGGGTGAATCAATTCAAAAGAATGATTAGTTTGTGAATTGAATGTCAGTATTTCCCACCTCTGCTTCTCCAAGAAGAGCTACATCAAAGTTTAAATAACAACTTAAATTTCCATCTGTTCTTGACACAAATCTGTTACTTCATGACTTCAGAAGGCATGGAATGAGTCATATTTAACACTTTTATGAAATGTCAGTGGAGCTTTTTTTGTCATTTTGGAGCTTGACAGCCCCAGTGCTCATTCACATTCATTATATAGAAGATGATAGCCTCGAAATTCTTAATTTCTCCTTTTGTGTTCCACTGAAAAAACAAAGTCATACAGGGTTTGGAACAATATGAGGATGAGTAAGTGATTCACCTATGATTTTCATTTTTGGGTGAATTGTTCTGTTAAACCGGGGTAGGATAATTAAACTATGAAAAACATACTTTAGCTTTGAAAACAGCACAAGTGTCATTTAAGAACATGTTTGTCAATGATAGTATTGAGTTTTGTGGCTTTCATCCGTTTTCCGTTCATATCCGAAGGCCAGATAACATTACACGGCAGTGTTTTTTTTTCTTTTCTTTTAAGTGTCTTGCATTGGTTTGTCCACAGATGCCTGATGTTTATCTTCTCATTGTTGGATGACTCATTATCAAACCACATCACAGCCACTGCAGACCAAACAGAGCATTGTGTGATTTACAGTCAAGTACTTTTATGTCTGTTAATGTTCCAAAGGGATGCCACAGAATTTAGGACATTAGTCATGGGTGTTTCTCAGTCAGACACTCTGTGTCAACACTTTCGAATGTAACGTGTTTGCTGATATACAAATTAAAGATAAAATAGAGTAGACGGGGCTCCAACAAGTATAATTTTATGGATCCCTTTTTGTCTTTGGCCTGATAACCTTTGTGATGTGGCTCTGGTACAAACCCATACACACCTTCAGAGTTTATGAATCACCACATTCACACACCCACTGTCCTCTTTTCTGTGTCTTTGAACTGAGTTTATCTCTCTAACATCACTGTCCATGGTCTTTTTAAGTTTTCCTGTTTGTTTCTTCTATCTGCAGCTGAACGGGGAGGCGCAGGAGCTGTTCTCGGTGCGACACGGACCTGTGCGAACTGCTAGGATCCTGCCTGCCCCACATATCAGTCAGTATCAGTCACTGCCTCTGTCTCTCTCCTTCTACAGAGCCACTCAGAGCTACATACATGCATTACTTTTATCATATAGTGTCCCCTTAAAACATTTTGGATGCACTTAAAATGCATGAATAAATGTTTTTTTTTTAAATAAATTCTTTTTGGGGCCCACTTTATAGTTTAGGACTGTAATTCTGAAATAGTTTTGTCCTTGAAATCAAACAATTCAATTTTTTAATGCTTCATAAGCCCAGCAATATGCAAATTGTTAACTTGACATATTTTTTTAAAGAAATTAATGCTTTTATTCAACGATGCATTAAAGGGTTAGTTCACCCAAAAATGAAAATTCTGTCATTTATTACTCACTCTCATGCCATTCCACACCCGTAAGACCTTCGTTAATCTTCGGAACACAAATGTAGATATTTTAGTTGAAATCCGATGGCTCAGTGAGGCCTGCATAGGGAGCAATGACATTTCCTCTCTCAAGATCCATAAAGGTACTAAAAACATATTTAAATCAGTTCATGTGAGTACAGTGGCTCGAGATATAAAGCAACGAGAATATTTTTGGTGCGGCAAAAAAAAAACAAAAAAACGACTTATATAGTGATGGCTGATTTCAAAACACTGCTTCAGGAAGCATCGGAGCATAATGAATCATCGTGTCGAATCAGCTGTTCGGAGCGCCAAAGTCACGTGATTTCAGCAGTTTGGCAGTTTGACACGCGATCCGAATCATGATTCGATACGCTGATTCATAATGCTTCGAAGCTTCCTGAAGCAGTGTTTTGAAATCGCCCATCACTAAATAAGTCGTTATTTTGTTTTTGTGGCGCATCAAAAATATTCTCGTCACTTTATAATATTAATATTGAACTACTGTACTCACATGAACTGATTTAGATGTGTTTTTAGTGCCTTTATGGATCTTGAGAGAAAGAAATGTCATTGCTCCCTATGCAGGCCTCACAGAGCCATCGGATTTCAACTAAAATATCTTAAATTGTGTTCCGAAGATTAACGAAGGTCTTACGGGTGTGGAACGACATGAGGGTAAGTAATAAATGACAGAATTGATCAAAATTGACAGTAATGACTTTAACATGCAAAAGATTTATCTTTTTTTTTTTATACTTATTATTTTCTATTTAAATGCATCATAAATATAGAAAAACTATTTTTAACGTTGATAATAATAAGAAATGTTTCTTGAGCAGCAAGTCAGCATATTAGAATGACTTCTGAAGGATCATGTGACACTGAAGACTGAAGTAATGATGCTAAAAATAAATTCATCTTTGCCATCACTGGAATAAATTATATTTTAAAATATATTGAAATAGTATTAATTTTTAATTTTAGTTATAATATAACTGTTTTTACTATATTTTTGATCAATTAAATGCAGCTTTGGTGATCTTTGAAAAACACTAAAACAATCTTACCGACACCAAACTTTTGAACGGTAGCGTAGACTGAATTTCAAGACAATTACAATTTTTTATGTAGTGTTTTTTTTCTCCCTTATGAATTTTGGTAAGCCATTTAATTTCGCCATCCTAAGCATGCACAAAATTAAATTAAATTAAAAAATGATCATTATTATTATTATTATTATTTGCACTTAGCACTGTTTTTTGTTTTACTGCTTTTCAGAATAGACCTACAATCCATCTTGGGGTCATGAAGCCCCTGAATCTTTTCATTACTGCATGTAAAACTGCTGCTTTGAAATATTATTACAAATTTTACATTCCAGTGACATCTTAATTTTCAGCTTGTCAGGAACGTCCACCAAAACGTCCACCACTAAATTGAAAATGCGTTGACAGAGCGTGATCTCCCTCTACGCTTAGAAGTATTTCACATGTCATGTATGTTACATAAATAGCACGTCATGTTTGCCACTGTTATTTGTCTAGAAAGTTGCAGAAAGTAAAATCAGTTTTCAGCAGTTACATGGTTTTTCGAATCAAGTTAGACCGAGATGTGGCAATTTATAAAGTTCCATGTCTCTCTTCCTTACTGGCTTTTCCATATATCATGTTTAAATTAAAGACTACCTTCTGTTTCTTAATAGCGCAGAGCGCTTGCCAGAGCCCCGCTGTTTTCCCATCATAATATTAAAATCAGTCCTTCACGATTATGTTGGCGTGCTGTCAGCTGGCTGCCTGGACACTTACCGCCGCTCTGGCAGAGAGGAACTGCAGACTTCTGAGATTTTCCTTCTCTTTCATCATGGCTCACTCATTGGCCATCGCATGCCTGCGTTCATTCCATTTGTTAAAGGATGAAAATGAATACTCTGACAAAAGAATGCACGCTACATCTTACTAAACTAAAATACGCGCAACCTGATTAGGTGTAATTTAAATATTGATGTTTTGTCAAACCCTTTTAACATTTTTCTTCCTGTTTTGTGATTTTGCATACTTTCTGTGAAACAGGATATTATCATATCTAAAATTGTGAAATCAGTCAAAATAATTTTTGTTTTGTTTATGCCTTGCTAAATAAGTGTCATGGGCATAATCAAATGTAAAAACAAAAGGAATAGGAAATGCACCGAGTCATATTGTTGTGTGACATTTATGTGCCGAATTTGCGTTCTGTTCTTTCGGCAGATTTAAACAATGCACAATAAAGGCATTGAACGCCGGCTGGATTTGGATAAAAGAGAATTGTCATAATAAGAAGCAGCAGACGGCCAACACATGAGGAGAGCGCTTCTCAGCTAAATCAAATGAATTGTACAAGTGGGGAAACTGATTGCGATCTGTTTGGCGCAAACAGTGTCATACTGTAGTGGGATTAAAAAAGAGTAATTGTTTTAGCTGGGTGGGCGGGTTTGGAAAGTCCTGAAAATAGGTGTCAATTTTAATAAGGGAAGGTCTTTCCCAGAATAAAGGAGGAAGTTCTGCTTTCTCTAAAGAGGCAAACTGACTCTTTTTTCCCGCATCCGTTCTGTTTTTGACTTCTGCTGCTGTTTTTGTAATGATTCATTTCCAGGTGACAACTATGGATGATCATATCCACAGCTGACCAAAAAATCTGCCATTGCTTCCCCTCCGTTTAAATTTATCCCACTGTTGAATGCATCTTTGTAAATTCCCTCCTATTTACTGAAATGCAGGAAATTTGTTATGTCTTCCAGAAAACAATCCCCTCAATAATTCTCAGCATGAATTGAAAGCAGGCATTGGAAAATACAAATGAAAATCATATGTTTCAAAGTCCAGCCATTTTCGAGGTGCACAGCTACAGGCAGAGAGGAGCACGGCTTGGTTTTCTGCCCCTTAATTGTTTTTTCAAATAGAAGGCAGCTGTTGTCTTTTAGAGGCCCGTTGTATTTGCATTATGATTGGATATCGTGACCAGTCGCAATGTCTGATGACAGAGAAGTGAAGATGGAGGAGAGGCCCTTTAAAGTGTTAAGGTTTGAGAATGACACATTTGCTCTCACACGCCATGCCACAGGGACTGTACTTTTCTGGAGCTGATTAGTGTCATGGCATGGCTACACAAATTACAGCTCCACAAAGGCTAACATCTTCTTCTCTCCGGACATGAATGGAAATCAAGAGAATTAGATAAATATGGGATCTGTAAACTTACTGCAACATGTTTTCTCCACCCAAAATATGCCTACCGGCCTTTTGCCATTCTGTAATTCCTCCGAACCCTTGAAATTAAAGCCAGTCAGACAGAAGACTCCTCCTAAAGCTTTGAAGGCTTTCTCCATTAGAGAAATGGTTTGCGTTCAACACACTGCGCTGAGTGGCATTTCTGTTCTCTGTCTCCATTTAATGTCTTGCATGCTGGTATTTTAATTTCATTGATCTTCAAGTCTCTGTGAGGAAGATGACATTATTTTTTAGTGGGGAGAGTGTGAATGTCAAAGCTGACAGGAAAGTGGTGCCCACTTTGTTTTTTATTTTATTTTTGAGGACATTTTCAAGGCATAATTTTGATTACAGATCTCCTGTTATGCAATCAGCACACTTCCTGTTGAGGTAGTTTTTGTTAAAGCTTGAGCTTCGGTGGGTGGGTGGCTTTGGCAGAGAGACAACGGGCCTCATATGCGTGTGGCTAATGAATGTCCCTCTTTATGTGGGTCAGTGGTTAATTTTCCCTTTTCTGTCCCTCCGGCTGCAGGTTCCCTCAACACTGACAGCTTCGCTGAGAAACGGCCCCTCCTCGGCGTGTGCAAGAGCACGGGCTCTTCGGGGTGAGTGCACAACGACGATGTCACTTCCACTGTCAGCTCGGCATAGTATTTTGCATGGTGCCAGAGCTTTCATATTCGCAGGTCACTCCTGGTTGTTTTTCAGCTACACACAAGCACAGTTTCAGCACAAGCTGGGATTGATGCCACAATAATAGAAGGATTTTATCAAAAGCAGAGTTTTCTTTTTGATTTTTTTTATCATTGATTGATGATAATAATAGGAAATGTTACTAAAAAGCACCAACATTAGAATGATTTTTGAAGGATCATGTGGCACTGAAGACTAAAGTAATGGCTACTGAAAATTCAGCTTTGTCGTCACAGGAATAAATTATTTATGCCTTCGTCCAGAACGGTCACTGCAGGACGTCATGGTTGGGTTTGGCAACAAATAGTCAGTCACAGGCGATCCACGCTACAATCCAGAAGGGGGCTCGTGCATTAATGCAATTTTATTTGCTAACAGCCAAAACAGGAAAAAGCGCAGAAGAAGAAGAACAAATGATCTATGCATAGATATTTTTACGTGTAATCTTTCAACCAGTGTTTAAACTGCAGAAAGACCTTAATAAAACAGCTTGAGAATAATGTCTCATGTAGCATTACATTTACCTCAGGAAAGTCATCCACATCCACAGCATGTTAGTTCACTCGAGAAATGAACTCTAGAGGGGAGCATTTCACTGAATATGTCTACTATATTAACTTATACTGTATATTCATTATATTTACTTTACATGATAGTAATGTCTTAAAGATATAATATGTTTTAATAAATTTGTCATGAAAAGAAGTTATGACAGTAACTGTGTAAATGATTATATTTCAAAAATGAATTGGAGTAGAAAAATACTTAGATTTAGAAGCTAATGCAAAACCTGCCTTATGTGCAATTTACATGTTTTTTTTATTTTAGTGTTGATTATTATATCTAAATATAAATATCAACTGAATTTAATAGTTTGGGCTTTGTTGTTAATTGTAACCTTTAATATTATTGTAATGTGCAAGAAAGGGCTTCCTAAATAGTTTACAGCATTAGCTGAGATAGATTTTTTTGTCCTTAAGAAAATGTTAATTGGAATTGAATTTTTTTAAAGACAGAGACATAATTTGTTCAGTAAACAACTGTTCAATAAAAAGTTTAGTTTTCTTCCCCCTGCTGTACCGAACCCGTACCAAACTGTGACTTCAACACCGAGGTACGTACCGAACCGTCATGTATGTGTACCATTACACCCCTAAAATATATATATATATAATTATACTTCACAATATTACTATTTTTACTGTATTTTTGATATATTATTTCACTGATTCAGTGCACAGGCCTGTATAATTGATGATTAAATTGTTGTCGGTTATTTTCATTACCAAATATTATAATTTTTTAGCTCTTGCAAACATTGTTTTTTTTTGTCATTGTGAAGGTTTCAGCTGTAAAAAATTTGTGTACAGTTTAGAGTATTATTTTAGACTTTCGTCAACCTTGTTTTTTATCGTTCATTTGAGACAGGCCAGTTGAGGTTGTATGCAGGTCAAGGGCATTTAAGATCTTTGGATTTTTCCCCAAGTGATGTTTTATGGATATAATAGGCTTGCATCCATCTCCTGCTGTGTGCGACACAAGTGGAGACATGTAAAACTCTTCATGAGGTGAAGCCCGTGTGCTAATGGAATGTTCCGTCGTTGTCCGGTTTATGGCTTTTTCCCATTTTAAAGCGTGGTAGAGTCTAAGCCACATCCCTCAGTGTGTGCAACATTTAGATATTATGAGCTACAGATCCTAAGTGCATTTGAAAACCTGTAATTTGTTATACATAATAACCTGCAGCAAAGGTCTGATGGGGCCAGGGAGTAGTCTGGAGAGAGACATCCAAACCCTGCTGACTGACTGACCGACCCAGTCAGCTCCAGAGGGCCAGATCTGCAACCATGGACTCCTAACAGAGTCAGACTGTGATCTGTGAGAAATATGCCCCCTTAGGGAGTGAGAGGGAGCAGGGCGCATCACTTATTGGCTCCTCTCCTTCCCTCAGCTACGTCTGCCACCTCTTAAAACGAACTCCTCCGCTGCTGCTGCAAATCTTAACTCAATATTTCCTCCCGAGGAAATGGAATAAGGAAGTCTGTCTTCAGCACACTTTGATGGAGACCACCGTCCCAGCCGTTCCAAGACTAGAGCTTTGCTCTGCCGGCACTTATGCAGCCAAACGCGCCGTGTCCGCCTCGACATGGAGACAGGCTCTGACGGTTTGGCTTTGTACTCCAGCAACGTTTGGTCTAATGCTGAAAACATGCCTCGTGTTGAAAACCATAACCCTCTCCCTCCGGGTGAATGGTGTTGCCGCTGCTACGTTCCAGTAGAAGTGTTTGGTAAATAGCCTAGCTGTGTGTTTTTCTTTTTTTGAAAGGCTGCACTGTGCTCGGTTCTTTCCCCCTTACTGAAATAGTTCATAAACTTACCAAAGTCCTCACACGATTTTTAGTATATAATCATTTTGAAATAATAGCTTTTGTCAACCACCAGTGTGGATGCTGTCTTGACACTCAAATGGAAAACAGATTGCAGTCTTGGCCGATACAGCACTGCTGGTTTAGAAGTTGGTTCACTCAGCTTTAGGCTTAGATTACAAGATTTGCAAATTAAAGGAAAACCAGAAAGAGGAAAAAGCATGTGTGCTAAATCCTTCATTGCAGAACTCCAGCCAGACACATTCAACATAATTTTATCAATGGAGGGGATTATGTCTTAAGTCCAAACAACGTATGGATCTGGTGAATTTCCTGACAGCAAAGTACACATGCCACCCTTCGTGCTGTTCTACAGTGCCGGTAGGGTTTGCAAATTAGCAAAGAATGTATGTGCTATTCAATCCACCGCTGGACCCCACTTGTATCTGGAAAGGATTTGATTTTCCACAGTACCATTGTTTTCTTTTTCTTTTAATTAGGGCTACAGGTATTACAGTGACCAGGTTGAGCCTGTGTTCTCTCATACCCAATACATTTTGTAATATCTATTTAAAACAAACAAACAAAAATAAATTTGTAAAGTCAGTATGGATTTGGCAAGAATAATATTAATACATATAATTACATTATTATTTGCTACTTGTTAGTTGGTTGTGGAATATTCTCATTAAAGAGAGCGTGTGCATGTATTTGTGTGTCATAGACTGTAAAAAAAGATGGACGATGCACCTTCACTCTCTTCCATTGTAGTGAGTGAAGCCGCCAGTGTGCCAATATGGCCCTGACATCTTGAGTCTCGAGTCTGCGCATTAGGAACCTGTGCAGTAGTGAGCGTGAAGTGGAGCCACGATATCAAGGTCCCGCCCACACTCCCGCAGAATTGGTTAATACTGCAGAACAACTCATTATGTCGGTGTGAAATAAACAGTTCTGGAAATGTAGAAATTAAAGTTAAAGCTCCAGTCTCCTCCCGAAGATCCAGAAAAAAGCTTCAGTGACTACTTCGCTCAGAGAAGCTGTCAATCTCAGCTGTCAATCATGACGTCAAAACCCGTTTATAGCATCAAATAACTAACTAAAAACAAACTTATTTGAAGAACGAACACTTTAACTAACATCGGCATGATTAAAAACTGCCTAAAATGACAGAAACCATCTTTAGGAAAAAATATTTGACATGTAATTTGATTGTTTAGTTCGTCCAATTACATTACATGGAGAGGGCAGGGTTTATGACCTATACTGCATCCAGCCACCTGGGGGGTGATCGAGATGGTTTGGCTTCACTTTTCAGGACTCGTGTGGTACACTTGGTGTGTGTGTATATATAGCGTTTTGCAGTATGTTAGATGGAATATAGAATTCATGGATCTGAGATCTAAAACCGTGAGTAGAAAATGGGGGAAAAAAAGAAATTGAAATAATTGAAGTAAAGAAAGAAAGTAAAGGAAAAAGAAAAGAAAAGAAAAGGTTAACTAAAATGATGCCATTTACTTGCAGAACATTTGGTATAACCCCAGTAGCAGAACCTAAGGAATAAAAATGGGTCTTTAAAAGCATGCCATTTAACCATTTGTGGCCTCTGCAGCGAGTATGTTTGGAAGGGGTAAAAAGTTCACCCTCTTAAGAGGCCTGCTTTTGTTCTCTGGATTGTGGAGAAATTAAGTCGTTTGGGCAGGCAGAAAACAGTGCCCTCTCTTCCTTCCCCTCAAATTTCCAGATCTCCATGGAGAGGATGTGGATGGTTTTTTTTTTGCAATCCTCTAATGCAATCCTCTGTCATTGTGGAGATTACAGCTGGATTGCTGTCAGGGACTACAGCACGTGGAGGTTCGGAAGAAGATCCAGTCCTCACAGGCGTAGAGCCATGACTTTTGACTCCACGGCGGCCACACAGAGCCTGACTCCGAGATGGTGGCAGAGGTCCAGTGACTCTCACTGTATGGCTCTAAAGAGCAGAGCATCAGCCCACTGTCCGCCCAGTATTATCAATGAGATCTCTTTTTCCTTTTTTTATACCCTTGGTATTTTGTAAATTGTCCTTACCCAAAACTGTATCCATGCAAAATCCTGCTGGCACCCACTGCCTACTTATTAATTACACAATGGTTTTGAGGAGCAGAAAGCCAGTGTTGTCCACTGACTATTTTTAAAGCGACTTAGCTAAAGCCTACTGTGCTATTAAGCTGTGCTTTTCATTGCATTTTTATTGAGATGTGAGAAATCCCTCTTAAGTGTATTAAATGATAAATCTCTGTGCGTTTGTATTAGACACAGGATTAAGGGAGGATTGGGAAGTGATGCTTTTAGAGCCCATGAGCCTGTTACTCTCTTGCCATCACACCTGGAACTGTGAGATCTCTTAGCTCAATGGGTGCGACCTTGCAGAGATAAGTGGAGGTAAATAGGAGAGATTCATCTGTCATCTGGTGGTGGTAGTGCAAAAACATTGCACATTTTACTGTCTCTCACAAAGTAAATTTAAAGGGACGGTTTACCCAAAAATTGTTTTAGAAAACAATTAGATGGTCATTTATTCGGTGTCTAAAATTAGTTGTTGAGCTCTTTTTGCATTTTTAGTTTGTTTGTACACTACACACCTAGAATGTTGATAAAATATAATATTTCTTCTCTCTCATTCTTCTGGCTCAGTTGCCTTTTTTTTTCTCTTTTTTTTTTTTTGCCCACACACAAGATATGAAGGACTGTTTGTCTCCCTCCTCTGCCGTTGCATTTGATGCATGGGTCTGCTTTAAAACCAGTGTTTACTTTTGGTTTCTTATGTGAACATTAAAAAAGATTAGAAGAAATAAAACCTCTTTATGGTCATGAATCATCAGAGATGTCTAATTCTTTATTTGGAAGCTCAGGGAGTGAAACGCAATGTTAAAAGTTTATCACTCCGGCTCACACACATTCTTTTTCCCTTCCGACATTTGTCCTGTTTTACCATATCTGTCTTTTGCGTCATGTTTCAGTGTAATTTGAGGTAGGCGTTATGGTCTGTTGATAGGTTTGACAGACACAATCCTCACTCTTATAGTCATGTTAAAGATGAATATGTTTCCTTCCCGTGATGGATCCTCCACCCTTCAAATTATTTGGAAAGTTCAGGCCAGGTGCATTGTTGGGTCTCAGATCATCCCTGTGTGCTTTTTCATGCTGACTGGATGGCTACATAATTCAAGCTCTCTGAGGATGGGAATATTGCATGGCTTTGAAGTTTTCCCTGTTTTTCAAGGGCACTTGTCTCAGATCGGTTTTCCATGAGCATACTTCTCCTTATCTTTCCGATTAATTGCAGAGGAGGCGCACGGGCGTGTAACATCATCCTTTTCATGATTGTGCAAATTTAGGAGTATTGAGCCTATTACATTTCTTAAGCAAAAAAAAAAAAAAATCATTTTTTTTCTTAGATGTGAATAACTTTTTTATTTGATCTTTTTTTTATTTTTTATGTTTTAATTTAGTTAATCAATTAATCTACCACATAGTTTTTGTATAGCACTTTGGGTCAACTTCTGTTGTTTTTAAATGTTTAATAATGGTTAAAGGATAAGTTCACTTTTAAATAAACTTTTCCTGATAATTTACTCACCCCCATGTCATCCAAGATGTCCATGTCTTTTTTTCTTCTGTCGAAAAGAAATTAAAGTTTTTGATGAAAACATTCCAGGATTTTTTTCCATATAGTAGACTTGAATGGGCACCAAACAGTTGAAGGTCAAAATTATTTTCAATGCAGCTTCAAATTGTTCTACACGATCCCAGATGAGAAATAAGGGTCTTATCTAGTGAAACCATTGCTCATTTTCAGAAAAAAAATTAAGTTTTGAACAATTTGAAGCTGCAGTGAAACAAACTTTGACCTTCAATCGTTTGGTGCCCATTCAAGTCTACTATAAGGAGAAAAATCCTGGAATGTTTTTAATTTTTAAAAATTTAAAAACTTTAATTTCTTTTCGACTGAAGAAAGAAAGACATGGACATCTTGGATGACATGGGGGTGAGTAAATTATCAGGAAAAGTTTAAATATTTAAAAGTGAACTAATCCTTTAAATGTTTAATGGATTTACTTGAACATAGTACCAAAAAGGTACAAAGGTATATTACCATATATTTTTTTCAGTATAGTTTCTTTCATCATTTCTTAGATATTTCGGATGCTACATCCCAATTCATTTTTGTTTTTTATCTTTTTAACATTAAAACACTTTATAGTTTAATAAGTAGATAATAGGTTTGATTCCAACTAATGATTTACAATTTGACCTTATCTATAAGGATATTTGAGGTAAGAAAAGCTGTTCTAATACCTGAACTGTCCACCTCGCCATCCCTGTTTCCCTTCCCAGCATTTGTTCATTTTTTTTGTTTTTGTAATTAAATGCTGTAAACACCAGTACAACACCCCTACAACAGGCTCCTCATTTCAATGTGTTTCCAATATGCATGCGAATCTGTGGAGAGCCCAGTGAAAGGGGAGGAAATGTATTTCTGGCAGTGCTGCAGACATGGAGCTGCGGTTGAACTTTTTACCCTAATTACTTTCCCGCTAATGCCCACGGCGTGCTGGAATCAAAGGGCCCCCTCAGGCCCCAAGAAGCCTGTGATGTGGCCAGCGTTTGTTGTGTGTTGAAGCTCGGCTTGAGAAAGACAGGGGCAGAGAGAGAGAGAGAGAGGGCGCAAAATTGTGACAGATTTTTTTTTTTCTTCTCAAAAATGTCTCAGTTACCACCCACCTCACTTGTTGCCTACAAAAATAGAGTAATTGTTTTCATCTGTGTTTTTACATTGCCGTACTTGGAAATAGCTGTTATAAATCAATACGAGGTTGGCTCAAGGGACGTATCACGGTCCAGAGATCAGAGTTGCGATTTGTCTGTTTCTTCATTTTCCTCAAACACCTTTTGAAAAGGAATATCTCACACTTTAAGCATCTGTTTTCCATGTTTCTCAAATGATAACAAAAAGCCTAAGAGGATAATAAAAGACCATCATATCTTCCCTTATCTCAGAAGAGACGTTACACAGGGTGGGTTTATCGCAGTTTAGGCGATTCAACTTTTGAACAGACTTAAACATTGTCCACTTTTAACAGAGTTATTTTATTTTTATTAATGGCAGGTTTATAGTGTTTAGTTAGTGAATTAAGCTCCTCATTATGTTTTGTGGTGTGTCTCTCAGAAGGTCGCCTGGTATTTTATTTGGTAAGGCAGTTTTTGTTTTGCATTTCCAGAGCATGTAATTGTCTGTTCGTATTCGGAAAGCTTGTAAAGTAGCTGAAGCCAAAATGCAATGACGTCGTCCTATAAATGGATTTACTCTCTAGTGCTGATCTGCGATTCCAGACTTCCTATTTTATATTCCTTTCCCCTTGTCAGTTTCCGTTCAGGTTAGTGAAATGATTAAAACCTTACAATGTTAAAAGCACCAAAATGGTTATCTTACAGGGTTCAGAGTCATGCTAAAATACAGACATCAAAACTTTTACGAGATTATAAAAGTGATGAGTTGGCTAGCTCGTCACATAGTGGCGTAATGTGCGTAATTACCATTGTAAACATATGTGTTGCTAAATTTAAGCCTGACCTTAACTGTAAAAATTGTTAATGTTCCACTCGAGAGTGACTTTTCCCATTTGGTTACCAAGAGGGAGGCTGAGACCAGAAAAAGGCCTTTTTATTGTCTTACCATGCTGAAGGGAGATGGATTTTGCAGGTATGCCTCTTGGGAAGTTTTGTGAGATTGTACCCAGCTATTAGACGCACAGTTGAGATTGTGGATATTCACGTTTGAAGTATTGTGAAGTTGTCACGCCGAATAAAGAAGTTTGAATTTAGCAGATGTGAACTTGTGAGTGCAGGTCACCCCCACTTCCAGTATGTAAAATAACATACTGGAAAAATTTAAAAAACAAAAATACTGACTACTTTCTAGATTTCTGTGGTGCTCATATTTTTTTTTTAAACGCTCAGTGACAAATTAAGTAGTGCGTTTCAGTGAGAAATAACCTGATTTTGAACAGGGAAAAAATAGATTTTTCTCTGCTTATTATCCCTAAAAATTATGATAACACAATAACTTTTATGACCTTATGTTAATCAGATTTAGTATATGTATTAACTTGGCCTTTGCTAAAGAAATGGCCTGGATGAAAGTGACATATATAAAGTCGGATGACTGAAGCCATGGGACAGGTCATAATATCTGTGCTCAATATCACCTAAAAGTGTGCTACACTGAAACGCTGATATGATTTTATAACGATAATTGAAATTTACTGACGCTTTCAAATCGAAGTCTCGATTCTCAGTGAGAGGAAATTGTATTATGTTGAGCGTGCACTGCGTCCATTAGAAGCGGGCCATTAGTTACAATGCAAAAAGGCAAACAATTGAAGTGGCCAATTTGATGATTCTTTTTTCAAGGCTATCATTGTCCCGTTAATCAATCTGGGAGCATATCATTTGTGTCACATTGGCTCTAAAACGCTTTAAATTGGATTGATCTGACCCAGATTATATTGAAATCAATGAATAGTGGCTCTAAGACAAGTTTAGGAAGTTAAATGCCCCTATTAATCTTGGTGTCTGAATCCAGAGGGGGTTTTAGCCATGATGATCATTTCTTTGTAGATAGCTGTGTCTCTCTTGCTGAGACTTCAAGCGTCCACAGCTATAAAGGACATCAGAGGAGAATAAAAATGCAGACTAATAGCTTTTGCAGGTTTCTACAGTCTGTTTGACACACTTAAGCAACGTTCACACAGCAGACAAGGCAATGTTAGTCCCCAAAAATGGAATGATATTAATGAATTAAAATGCATGATATTTAATGTGTATATCCACTCACTGGCCACTTTATTAGGTACACCTTGCTAGTACCCTTTTGCCTTCAGAACTGCCTTAATTCTTCGTGGCATAGATTCAACAGGGTGCTGGAAACATTCCTCAGAGACTTTGGTATATATTGACATGACAGCATCACGCAGTTGCTGCAGATTTGTAGGCTGCACATCCATGATGCAAATCTCCTGTTCCACCACATCCCAAAGGTGCTCTATTGGTTTTGAGTGTAGCAAACTCATTGTCATGTTCAAGAAATCAGTTTGAGATGATTTGAGCTTTGATGCTCAGTTTGAACTTCACCAGATCGTCTTGACCATGTCTACATGGCTAAATGCATTGAGTTGCTGCCATGTAATTTGCTGATTAAATATTTGCGTTAACGAGCAGTTGAATAGGTGTACCTAATAAAATGGCCACCATATTCTGTTATATACTGTAATTTTTAACATAATATTTTATAATATATAATTATAAATGGATATTGTTTGTAATATAACATTTCTTAGAAATATATAATATTTATTGTTATTGTTGTTATATTATATTTTATTATATTTATTTTATATTTTATGGTTTAAATATATATTGTATATTGATATTATTTACTGGTAAATTATTTTTAAAAAAATTTTTTGCAATAACAAATAAGTTGTGTACTTTTTACATGAATTCAAAGAGAAATTAAAATATTAAAAAATTTTACCAAAATATAATTTTTTTTAGTTGATGAATGCACCACATTACATTATTCCTTAAAATTAAAAGTTTTTCAAAAAATTATGAAACCAACATGGAAAAGAAAAAGAATATTTCTGAGAACTTGGCACATGTGTGTTTATTTTTTATAACTCAAGCACTGATTGGAAAGAATTCATATTATATACGTCTCCTTTTTTTTTCTTCTTTTTTTTCTCCTCAGTAGACTGTCTAGTCACTGACCTGTGTTTGTATTTGTGATGTGGCTCTGAGACAGGGTTGTTACTGGCAGCTGGCCGATGTAGAGATGCAGCTCTGGGCACGCGTTCATGTTTGCGGTGGGTTCTACTGCTTACTGGATTGTGTCTTTGACACGCATACTGTAATCCAGCCCTGGGTAAGCCTACAAACTCAATCTCCCACAGTGGGCTCAGACCAACAACAGATCAGTTTTGCCACGCAACTCTACGTTTTGGCCAATCCAGACCTCCAAATGGCCACAGCATGACTTTAGACTTGTGGGATGATTCCATCAGTCACCAAAGGATCTGAGACACTGAGTCTCAGCTGCAGGCTTGACCTTCCAGACATTGAGAATGGGATGTCTATCACACATTCAGTGAGCCTCCTGCTTCAAGACATTATCATGCTCTCTTAAAAACATTATACACAATCTGTCCACCCTGACCTCAAGCCAGAGCGCTGAGGAGAAGTGGCTCAAATGGCAGCTGTTTGGGAACACGCTCAAAGTACATGGATACACTGGATTTGTAATCGCCACGGCTTCACTCAGAGATCACTCACTGCCTGTGAAAGTAATGACAAATTAAAAACCTCCCTGGCTCTTCATCACTCAGAATCAGAACTCAAAAGTATAGGATGTTGAGACGCACCACAGCTTTTTTCATTTATGGTTTAAGTACTTCCATGTTCCACAATTTGTGGTTTGATGTCTTGACTGCTTTGTAAAAACTGATATGTGCATGTTTGGAAAAAAAGAGTGGTTTCCCCGACATGCTGTCCGTGCTGTTTTATCCAGTGTTTGCATGCTTGTAAATTATGAATGAGGAGTAAAATTACATCTTCCAACATTAAAAAGAGGTAAACAAAAAATAAAGTGAATTACAGTGCTTTTGAAATTTTTATATGCATACATACTGTATACTTTATATACTTATATATATGTAATATTAACAATTAACTAACAATGTGCTGGTTCTTTAATTAGCAACAATGATCGTGAAACGGTGATCGTTTTACTAGTCTATTTTTGTTCTGCTGCACACGCTGAATTAAAGTGACTGTGCATTGCTCGCATAAAAATAAACATGAATTGACATGAAAATGTAGTAAATGCACCATAAATGCATATAATTAAACTCTACTGTTTCACAGTCAACATATGGCTTTAGGGTAAAGCAAGGAAAACTTGATCTCAACAAGGCGACATAATGGATTGCACTCGTCTCTTCATGGAGGTAGAAAAATAAGCTCTTTATGACCCGCAGGATTTCTTATTTGAAGATTTAAATGCAAAAGAAAAGGCATTAGAATCAGCTGTTTTTAAGTTTTAATTTAAAATTTTTAATTTTTAATTTTTAATTTTTTTTTTAGCATAAGAAAAGTGTGTTTAAATGTTTTGCCATTTGCTTGAGTATATAAATATAATGCATTGAATAATATATTGTTTAAATTTAGTGTTTAAATGTGAATACGTCTATGAAAGATTGTATAACTGTGTACAAAGAGTTTTGCAATGCTGACAAATTGTTTTCAGTAACAACTTTTAGATTTGAAATAAAAATAAGGAATAAATGTTGTGTTTGTGGTATATTTAAGACTCTAACAAGTAAAAATGCTCTAACTCTTAAAAATGCAGTATGAGCAGTTGTTTTGTGTCAAAGATTTGACTATATTGTCTATAAAAGCCAGAACGTTGTATTGGCCAAGCAGAATCTAGGACCGGATCTGTTAAACTATCTGTTTTTTAATGGCCTTCTTGACATCAGAACATCAGTCAATAGACCAAACCCTTGTTTTCACAGGAGCTGTGTTACATTAGTAGCAGAGCCAATAATGCTGCAGCACTATGCACTATACTGTACATTTTATTGCCAAAGTATGTTAATGCTAATCTGTGATGCATGATATAATCACTTCTTGTGAAGCGGCAGACAGTCGGTCGAATTAAGAGTCAGACATAGCGAAATCATTAGTGGTTGCTTCCAAAGCCAATTGTTTTGTCAATGAAGCACAGGCTATTGATCATCTTCATTTACGTGGAGTGCTTGATCAGCTCAGAGTCAGTGTCAATAACCCGGCCTCTTCGGATCCAGCTTCGTCTATAGTTAGACTCCATATATCCTTAAATTTATTATTGTGGTTTGAGCAACTTATGTACACTTAGCCACGGCTCCAACAGAATTCCTGACTTGTTGGATTGGTATCCTGTCCTACCGGGTTGGGCAGTGCTGATGCCATGCATATTACCACAAGACTAATATCCTGCGGAAAGCAAAGTGCCCAGCACAGTGTCTTACCAGAAACATTCTGTTAAAATGGTTAATATGGCAGGCCAGGCTGTGCCAGCTGAGTGCGGAACACCTAATGAGGATTAATATCTGCCTCTATCACAAGCAACAGCCACTGCCTTCACTTAACTCCCATCTACTTGATGAAGGTAGAGAGGAAATAACTACAGGATGTGAGTGTGAGAAAGTTTCTGGCCTGTTGGCGGGACTTGATCTTGTAATGTGTTTTTATTCTTTATGAATTTAAACATTGGGTTTTGTGTTATTGCAAATTACAGTAAAAATGTAGTAGCCCTTTTTTTTTTTTTTTTTTTTTAAAGT
>RJVU01011283.1:2374083-2401415 GCA_003731715.1 Anabarilius grahami | reverse complement strand
ACAACTAAACTAGATATTCTTTACATTAGGGGTGTAACCATACACTCAGGTCATGACTTCATACAGTTTACGATACTGAACTGAAATACTATTGCGATATTTTAAGCCAAAATAAAGAAAATTATAATGCTAAATTTGCTATTACATCATGGGTGGACTTGAATAGGCTTGGACTTGGTCCTGGTCCCAATGCACAAGGCAATAGTGACACCAGAATAAAATTATTCTTGATTCTGAAGCTGAAAATACAGAATTATGTTAGACTCATATGCTTGCACACTGTCACTGACTGCATATATTTGAAATAGGGGTGCAACCGTACACATATTCGTACCGAACGGTTCGCGGAGCAAATTCCAAATGGAAGTGTTCATCCCTATGCCCTATGTGATCATCCCTATTTGAGCAGGGCATGCGCGTGCCGTGTGTAGCCGTTTGGAATGCACTTGGCAAAGGGAGCGGCGTAATTTCCTCATCTTCAGCTGGGATGTTCCTGTGACAACGCAGCGACGGCATAAATAAAGATACAATTTATATTTTTTTAAGTTTTATATATATTACTTTTTATATATTATATAGCATATTTTTAAAAGTTTTTAAAATATAAAATGTAACTTTTTTTTTTATTTGCAACAGTTAGGCTAAAAAAAAATAAAAAAGAATGAATCCGTTAAAATAGCGACATCGGCTGACGGACACTGTGCTGCGTTGTCACGGGAACATCCCAGCTGAAGATAATGAGGAAATTACGCCGCTCCCTTTGCCAAGTGCGCTCCAAACGGCTACATGCGTCACTCGCGTGCCCTGCTCACATAGGGATGATCACTTCCATTTGGAATTTGCCCCGTGAACCGTTCAGTAAGAATATGCGTACTGTTACACCCCTAATTTGAAATAATGTAGCCCCTTTTTTCACTGATAAAATCAGACATTTGGCAATTTCAGTTCCCACAATAAAAGTCCCCCGTTGCATTCTTATACATTATCTTCTCATTATATACTCTCCACCTACGGACCTAATGCATAAACATTTTGGGAAACATGTTAGCCAGACGGGATTTAAACTTTGTCGGCTAAAGACCCAAGTTTAGTTTGAAGATGAAAAAACTTACCAAGCACAATGTTTTCTCACATTCCTGATTTTTAACACACACTCACTGTGTTCACTGGGGTATTTTGGCTATCAGAGCAGAAACGAAAGCTGATGCTCTCCGTGTTTTTCTGTCATCACTTGGCACGCTCATATGTAAATTTCTCGAGTTTATTTTTGTCCATTAGTTCGAAAGATCTGAAAAAAACAACAAAAAAAAAACATACATATACCCACCCATAAACCCTCCCCTCGAAAAAAATCAGGACAGAAGTGGTTGAAAGTAGACAAAAGAGACGGATTAAAGTACAAGGTGTAAACAGGAATATGTCTCACTCATCCATTTGTGATCCGATCGACCAAAACGCATCTTAATACCAGGTGTAAACAGGGCCTATGTCATTTCTTTCCCTCTATTAAAGCACATACATGATAAAAAGAAACCATTTAAAAAGCTTTTAATCATCTTGCTACTAAATCTAAAAGCGCAGTGATTTAAATGATGTTTGTGCTTTCATTTTGAGGAATGCCACTTCAGCTCATATGTGCTTGGGATGATAAATGCAATCAATCACAGTTCTGATCGCAAAGTGTGTCAAAATGACTATTCCCAAACTTTAAAGGGTTAGTTAATTCAGAAATTAAAATTCTGTCTTCATTTACTCACCCTCATGTCGTTAACACGTTGCACACGCGCATGCATTAGAATGTCCACGTTTACTACAACAAACTTTTAAAATAACAACTACACTATTTTTTATTGTATTTTATTTTATTATTAATTAGTAATACATTCCGTTGTGCTTCATCCAGATGTTTTTGAACACAAGAAAATGCCCTGTTTGAACTCCCAGCACCTCTGATCGGAGTCAGGATAATAATTCAGGCCTTTCTTCAGATTGATTTTTTGCTGAAAATGTGTTGCTTTGCACAGCCCTAAATCAAACTGCAGTTGTCTTATTGCACTTTATTCAACTTACCTAAGAAAGTACTGGTTTATATAAGGTAAATACATGGGTTAAGTTTAGGTTTAGGGGTAGGTTCAGGGTGAGTACCTAGTTATTACCCAATTACAATAATAAGTACATATTATGTTCATGGGGAACAGGACTGTATTATAAAGTGCTACCAATGTTTTTATATCTTACAAATTGAACATATCATTATAAAGACAATGTGTGTCATATCGATAGGAGCTAACAATATAATATGACATATTATTATTAAGTAGACCCTTGATTCACCGCCATTTATGTAATGGGTGCGGTTTGTTTGCCTTAGAGAAGCCAGTTGCTGCCTAATAATGGACAGATGGGACAGTGTGTCTGGGCAAAGGTAATGAGTTTCTGGCCAATGGCAGCTGAAGTGTTGAATAGGTCTGGGACAGGGACCCTAGAGGGAGTACGCTGTAGAATGGGGCTGAAGAACTGTTTGTTGTCCTAATGGCATCCTCCTCCTCCTCTTACTCACCGTGCCCGCCTGCAGACGTCCTGGCGCGGGCTGTGACAGGCCTCTGTGGGTTAATGAGTGCTGGGGAGCTGAAAGGTTCTGGATGATAATGTGACTCTGTTCTGTCTCTGTTTGTGTGTGTAGCTGATCCGGTGTCATCAGTCCCGTGGTGGGGCCTGTGGAGATAATGCCCAGTCCTACACTGCCACTGTCATCAGTGCTGCTAAAGTGAGTTCACCCTTTTTTACCACTGCCATGACTGCCACAGTCTTCAACATGTGTTATAGTGGCCTCAAAAAGTATTTGCACACCTAAGCTACAAATAAAAATCAGATAGATGGATAGATATATAGATGGATGAACTTTGAAGTTTTCTTTAATATTAAAAATAGATATACTGCTCAAAATAAATGCACTAAGAACTTTCTGTTTGTCTAATATTAATGGGTAATTGAGGGTAAAAAGTAACAATTGTCTAGTCTAGAGAAAAGCCTTGTTTGTTTGCAGATGCCACATGGTTTGATATTTTCTATATAGTTAAGTGAAATCAATACCTTTTGAGTGTGTCTTTAGTATCCAAATATTTTTTGGGGTTAACACGGACACCCTTTTGTCCACACAGTTACCAACAGATACTTTTGCTGCAATTTATGCTCAGATTATTTCAGTTGTGTCTTACTGAGAGACTTCTCTTTCTTATGAGCATTAGTTTGTTTTGTAAGATTAAAGCCAGTCATTCTTTGGTAAAATCTGACATTCATAACTGTTGGTGGACAGTTGGCACGTTGTGCTGAGGATCCCCACTGCTTATAAAAATCATTCAACATGGTTGAAATGATCCGTTTATTTTAGCATTTAATCTGGCCAAACTTTTTCATGTTAATTTAAAACTGTAGATCTTAAAGAATATATCAGTGTTACATTTACAGAAATGATTGACCGAATGATCTTTAAATCTTGCAAGTTTTGTCACATTAATTAATGATAAGCCTCTTTCAAATCAAACCATACAGCTTAAATCTCTAAGTGTGGCACTTGCTCTTGTGCTTTTTGCAATTATTTGTGTATTTTCATCCATGCTTTTCTTCCTGTTTGCTCTCCTCTAAATGAATCTCATAATGTGTGCTGTTCCACTCACTTTATTCACCATATAGCATCCCAGAGCGTTCTCGACATAGTCCTCAGTGATTCAGAGACCCACTAGAGTTCATTTAGTGGTGGTGCCAGAACCTTGGTGCTTAACCTTTCATATGGTTCCAGTCTCCTCTCCTGGTTGCTTAATTGATTTATTAAGCCCACATCTGTATTCCCCGGCTGCCAGCCTGATCACTGCCTAACGAGCGCTAACGGCTTACGTGAGAGAAGTGCCATTAGCCTTAATGGCGGTATACATCAAAAGGAGCACAGCAAAGGTTAGCGGGGAGGAAAACAAGGTTAAAAAAGCCTTGATACACAGACAGGCCGTCTGCAGACGGGGCTGTGATTTATAACCATCTCCTCCACTCTGACACACAGTCCCTGTGCTGAGTGGCTCTGAGTGCGGCCGTCTGGGGGCCAGGGGGCCATCTCCCATCAATCCTGTAACACAATCACAAAAGGAGGGGGAGGGCGCCTTTTGCAAAATTGAATTCTTTTAAGGCACAGATTGTGTAAATGAGCGTGATGTGACCAAAAGAGAGATGTCATTGTGCCAGCCACAAGTCTGCGTGAGCGGGGTGCCCCAGGGCTCTGTTTTCAGACCTCTGCCGTTGTGAACTGTGTTTGGGGTAAGTGGATAGCACAGCTTAAGTAGGGTCTCCTCTAGTTCTCACTTAATGGAGTGAGCGTTGCTTTATGTGTGTGTCTGTCTGCCAAGGCCCCGGAGAGCTTAATCAGGCATTCAGGCCAAGCGGCAGCGTCAATACCTCGTGGCGCCTGTGTTTGTTGGGCCCTTTGGAGAATGCTCTGACAAGCCCACTAACTGACTGTGTGTAAATTGCTTTGCCCCATCAATTATTAAGAGAAGCGTTTGCCTCCTAATTGATCAACACTAATGTGTTTTCTAATCACTGCAGTTAGAGTTTTTAGTGCTAATCCAAACAGTCCCCATTGATCAGGGCAGGCAAGGGGAGGGGGCGGCCGGCTGGTGGCAGACACTGCACTAACTGCTGTGCCAGAACTCGGACATCTCTTCTCTTCTCAGCTCATATCTATGAGTACACACTCACACAAACGCTAACCGTTAGTCTACGCGGCTAACTTAAACACCTGTCCGTTGACATTGCCTCAAACAACACTGGATGCAAACATGTTTTTAGGTCATTGCTCAACAAAATCTCTGGATGTGGGAACATTGTTTGCGGTATTGATTTGAGTGTTGCAATAGAACTTATGGTTGGCTTGCACAAATGTTGCTGAATAAAATGTTTTTGTCTTTTAACCCTTTGCACGAATTATTGAATCATAAAACAAAAAACATATTTATTTTCTTACTTCAAAACAAGCATAAAATTATTCCACATTTTTTCAAAATTATGATTTTAAAAGATCTATCCATACAATAAATGTTAGTAGAAAATATTTCCAAGGTACTGACCACTTTTGTCAACCGTTTTGAATTTATTCATGAGTTTATATTTATTAAATAAGAACACAATGACATATAAAGAGAGTAGTCATTTACAATTATGAGTAATTATTAAAAGTTGTGGTTTGGGTGTAACATCATCCCCCAAATTGTATGGTTAAAGATCTGAACATATCAAAGGTGAAATCCAAACAAATTACAGTGTTCCTAAATGATGATGCACCAAAATTTCGACAAGCCAAAACATATTCGACAAAAAGATTAATTTTTGGTTTTAGCCAAAAAAGTTTTAGGATGGCCGAAACTATTGACCGAAACTCTTACGTTTAAACAGCACTTAATGCTAATTAGTAGGGGTGTGATGAGACAGGTAGCTCACAAGACGAGACGAGACTCGAGATTGAGTTCATGAGACGAGACAAGATTTTTACACACTATTTTTAAGAAATCCTCAATGGCGAAATACATGACTAGAAAAATATTCTGCAGGTGTATTTGAAATGTTTTAACTAATCATCTTGTAATGAATGTCATTTCAGTTCTACTTTCTGAGTATGAATTATCATATGAAGTAAAAGACAACAATACTCAAGTACTGTAAAAGGTTTTGCCACTAACTCAACTGACTGACTTCTCTTCTGTATGATTTCAGTCTCTTCAGGCCTTACTGTACATGATTTATGAGCTTCTACAACTTTTGACCTCCTAACTGAACTCCTTTCCACAAACTGATCATAGAAATAAAACAGTATAAATAAAAATGGTAACACTTTACAATAAGGTCTCATTTATTAACATCAATGTATTAACCAACATCAACTAACAATGAGCAATATATTTGCTACAGTATTTATTAATCTTTGTTTATGTTAGTTAATAAAAATAGTCATTCATTGTTAGTTCATGATAGTTCACAGTGCATTAACAAATGTTAACAAATGAAACCTTACTGTTTGTGCTTAATAAGATTAAGAGAATACTGTTATTCGTTTTTATGGTAACACTTTACAATAAGTGCAACCATAATCGCACTCTCTCAATATTCAAAGTGCAAATAAGACAACATTTTTCTTTGATACAGAGCTAAGAGATGGTTACAACTACACTGCCCAGCCTAAAATAGCTTTCATATCGAGAGATATTTGTATTCATCAGGGAGCCGCTTTCAAAATGCGGGGTATTGAAATCACGTTTGAATGCGCGCTCACGTTTACTTTCACTTTCACGATCGCACGTACTTTGTAAATATGGAGACCGTTATCCAACTGAAGTAATGTTTTTTATTTAAATACAAAGCAAAACGACAGTGGAGGCGTAATGTAAACGTAGCGGTGGCATATTCTTTCCTAATCATCCTAACACTCTGTCATGGCAATATCACAAGACTACTTTTTGCCTCGACGAGAAATCTTGTCACATTTAAATCTTGCGAGATCTCGTGACACCCCTACTAATTAGCACATCAAATTAATTTGGCTGAAATATATATTATTTATTTATTTATTTATTTTTGCCAAATGTAATTGTTTTCGGGGTCAGTTCTTGGATAAATGAAATACATTTCTTTATATTGGTAAAAAAAATTATTTATGTGCATCGCTATCATAAATCACTACAGCATTTTTATTTCTATTTGTAACGTTGTGTCTCTGTCTTCCTGTCAGACATTGAAGACGGGCCTGACCATGGTGGGTAAGGTTGTGACCCAACTTGCTGGTACGCTGCCATCAGGGGTGCCTGACGAGGAGGGCACTGCCCACAGTGGCACCCGCCGCAGCCCTCACCAACCTGGCGTGGTCACCATCATAGACACACACACTGTGGGAGAAGGACAGGTAAGAAATGCTCACAAATACAGCATAATCAGTACGGTTTTGCCAAGGATGGAGGTCTGATGAGATTTAGCACTGTTTATGGTACTTTCTTCACCCATGTGACCTTGATCCTCAAGAACCCGGATTCATTCCTCTTTTCTCCGAGATAAATAATCCATTAATCCCATTCATAACTCATTCAGTATTAGAGCTTCTTGTGGCCCAAGAGGTTTGTCATCACCTTGTCATAAGAGCACATGCTCCACCGTTCGTTCACAGACTCCGTGCCAGGCCGCAGTCTCCTGATCTCATGATTTAGCCACTTCCTGTGGCTCTTTCCCCCTTGGCTGGCACAACCGTAGCCTTTTAGCATGAGATCACAGGCAGGTCATTGCAGGAGCATTACAGAAAAGGTCTACCGTCCTTTTTCTTTTCCACCAAGGCCTGAATGTGTGTTAAAAGAGGACTTGTAGGTGTGTGACACATGATCACTTTAATAGAGCAGTCGGTGTAAAGGCTAGCTATAATATTTGCAGTTCTCCTGTTCAAGGATTTTTACTTGGAGAGAGGTTAAGTTGGAACAGGTTTTGCTATCCTATTGATTCTGACCCATGTAAATATATCCTCCCATTTGGTGGGCTGTTAAAAATATGATAGTTTAACCTTCGAGAGTCTAGCGTGACCTGATAAACACGTTACTCTCATTTAAAGGTGTGATTTTATTCTGCTTATTTATAAACCTACATCACACTGATTTGCCAGAGTCAACACTTTTTTAGAGAGTTTTCCTGCATTTATATGCAATCCACACTAAAGCCAAAAAGCTGCGCTCCTCCCACAGCAGACTGGTTATGTTTTCGTGTTCACACGAAACAGATTTGCGGAATTTACTGTCAGTGCCATTCTCCCGTGACTCCAGCAGTGGTCTTGGCATTTTCTCCTCTTTTTTTCCCATCTCCCCCACTCCCAGTCTCAGGGGACACACCCCTACCCCCTCATCTTCATCATCCGCTCTCAGCTCTGTATTTCCTGCAAGTATATTTACTCTTCGGATCTATCCACACACAAATACTTTACCGAAGCAATATTATTTTCCTGTACAGAACAACATTGTCTTTTTTGCCCCCAATAAAAGCGATCTGGTTTGTGTCACAGGGGCATTTTTTTGCAGTCTGAAATAAATGTCTGGGTTTTAGAGCATGGCTGTTTTCTGTTTGGACTGGATCCTATTAAAAGCTGCCTTGCTCCTTAATGCAACACTCCGCTAGATTTATCACTCTTCTCTCCGGCTGTCTCATGTCTGGGCTTAGTTATAATCTCTTTCATGAGCAAACTTAACAGAGGACCACTGACCAGAGAATAGCCCCTTATGAGCAACACACTCTACTTTTTCTTTCTTTCTTTCTTGCTTTCAAGGTTGATAGGCTATTTGAAAATATTGGAATTTATATTGAACTTTAAATCTCTGCACAATGTTGTGTTTTGTATTGTTTTACATTAATTATATATTTGGTTTGAGTAAATGAAGAAAAGTTTAACATTCTTTCTCTGTCCTTTTTTTTCCTTTTCTTGTCTTTTTCTTTTCTTGTAGTAATGCACATAAAGGCATGAATTGCGGATTCACATTACGTTTTTTTTTTAACTGGGAGCTATTAATCTCTTTTGGGTATCAAGACACTATAGAGTTTCCTCCTGCTGTGTTTGTTTTAACTCCTTCAACATGTCACTTTTTCTTCCTGTCTGATACAGTACTGTTGCGCTGTGGGCTTTGGCAGAATATGCACATTGATCACTGTGGTCATGTGGGTTAGTCTTACTTTCTTTGAAGCCGTGTTCATAAAACACACCAACATATTTGTGGACATCTTTTAAAAATGTAGTCAAATTTATTTGAATTCCATAATGAAACTATTTTGCCTACCATACGTCATTTAAAGCTAAAATCTTCCAGTGTGGATTAAAGTAGACACAAGGATAATTGTTAAGCACCCGCAAGAGGGCAACATGTTTAGGGTTGAATGACATGATGGGGAATGGATGATGATCATAAAAATAGACGTGGAAACATTTTTAAAATGGACTTTGTTTTAAACAAAATGCCAAAACACATCTTTGTTAAACTGATTAAATCTTATGCAACAGTGAAGATCAGATTGCACAGGCATTGTAGAGCCAATGACCAGCTATGTGTCTAAAACACTAAGACGTGAGGTAAACAAGAAGTCAGGCTGTATTTATATGGCTTCATCAACTTACTGTAGCTTTATTGTGTGTATGTTTCAGGTTCTTGTTAGTGAGGATTCTGATGGAGAAGGAGTGATTGCGCATTTTCCAGCACATGATAAGCCTATATCCTGCATGGCGTTTAACCCGAGTGGTAAGTGAACACCTCATTTTGATGCCTCACTGAGTCCTACCAAAGCACAAAACTCCAGAAACTTGGGTGGCCGGCATTTACATGGTCTTAAAGGGGACATGTTGTGGATGTTCCTGCTCTTTTTAATGAAAACAGTTTTATATAGAATGCAGATGCATTCTGTTCACTACACAACGTTCCCTCTCTAGTCAACCCAGACCATTTAGACCAAGCTGCTCTGATAACCCACTTGGTACAGCACTGGTACATGGAGGTTAGCCAATCATAACTAGGGTTGGGAATCGTAAGAAATTTTTCTGTTCTGGTTCCGCCTTATGGTTCCATTAAAATGATTAAACAACTAATTAAAAAATAGTGGTAAGGGATAGGGTTGGGTATCGTTTTAATTTTATCGATTCCGATTCCTATCGATTCCTAATATCAATTCCAATATGTTAATAAAAAAACTTAGATATCACTCACATTTATTTTAAGTCTTATTGCAAAACATTTAATTGTAGATGAATATCATGAACAAAAATCAATAGGCTAAAAACACTTACGCAAGGAACTTTTGCCTGTGGTTTAAAAATACCATAAAAACAACTAGCCTAACTAATATACATTTCAAGCATTATTAAAAACAAGTAAACACTCAGTAATCGAAAAAGAACAAATAAAAAATAAGCGGACGCAACAAATAAATATATCTGAACAAATATACGATTGAAATAAACAGTGTTTTAAGATTTTTAGGTATTCAGGTTCAGAAACTAATCAAATGTAAAATAACACTGCTTTTAATAAAGAAAATTTACATTACAAATATAGTTACAAAAGTAATTGTCATGAACGTGTGAATTTTCTCTTTGTCTTTTGTTGTTTGATTAGTGTTATTATAGAGACTGCAGCAGGAATGTTAGGCTGCTGTCACTTTAAGAGCTGCACGGATCCATTCAAGCACGAGACGACTTGCGCATAGTTTTCTGTGCTGCTATACACATCCAAAGCGCACTCACATAAAAAGTGATTTTAAACCATTCAAGCGTGAGACAACTCGCGCAAGTCTTTTGTGCTTGAATGGTTTTAATTACATTAAAATGCACATACAGGAACCGATAAGCGGAATCGAAATGCACGTTTCTTATCGAATCATCGGTTCTTGGATATTTGGAACCGGTTCTAGATACCCATCCCTAATCATAACAGTGTGCTAATTCATTTAGAAGCCTTAATGGTATAGAAGCAGCCTGTGTAAAGAGATAGTTCACCCAGAAAATAAGATTTTATTATCTTTTACATTGTTCCAAACCTGTACATTTTCTTGCTTACATGGAACACAACCAGATGTTCTAAATAGAAATGCTGACACTACTGTTTTCTGTATAATAGAAGTGGATTGGACTCTTGTATATATTCCAAGTCTTCTAAAGTTATACAAATTGGGGTATACAAATAAACAATGTACAAATGAAATTTTGAGGTGGACTATTCATTGAATTCTGAGGGTGGACAATGCAAGAAGGCTTGTCAAATATTATAAAGGGACTTCAGGGGGAAAATAGAATGATTACAAACCTGTAGAACATGGTCCATTTGAGAAGGAGATGGCGGTGTTAGTCATGTCACCTTTTTGCATGTAACCTCATCTTGTTCCCTGAACGTTACTGTCTGCTTGGCCCTTGAGATCATGTGAGATCTGTTGTTCTATAAAGCAGCCTTTGTGTGTCTTCTGGAGAAACTTCCCCCTAGCACATCAGTCACTGTCATTTTCCCCTCCTTTCCTCTCTATCCATCCTTATCTTTCTTCCCTCTTGTCTCTCTTTAACACGTAGTGGAATATTTAGTTCTCATTGATCTTGTTCATGTCTGTCTCTCCTGAAGTGTATTGAGGTAACAAAGCCTTTGGCCTCTTTTGGATGAAATACCCTAAGCACTGAACGGGTTCAGTATCGTCTCAAAGATGACAAGGGCTGTACTGTCTTCACTCTATTCAGAAGGCGTAGGACGGGTTCATAATTCTTAGAACATTTAGTCAGCCAATTCAAAACATGCTTTAGTCATCATGAGGGCTGTTATTCATTACTTGTTGCATTTATCACCTTGCTTTTTTAAAATTTACATTCAGGATTTTAGAATTCCTTTTTTTTTTTTTGAGAAATGTCTCTTCTGCTTGAGTACTTATTACTTGATGTGTCTGGAGCACTATGCTATGGCTCCAACCATTCTTTGGGTTTTATGAAAAAATACAGTAACACTAAGGCTGGAATGTCCTCAACCTGACCTTGAACGAGCATCTTGGCTCATTTTGATAGGCAGTTATCTGATCACTTTTTAATTTTACATATAGTCATGTTTGTTTCTCCGGATATCCAGTCAAGTCACAATGGCTCATTGTGAGGCGTGTGTTGCAGATTGAAGGCCCTTCTAATAAGAAGGTGCTGAAAGCTACTGATAGCCATTGCCCTAAGTGAAATCCTTCACATATCTGTTCTTACTAACAAACACTGGGAGACTCCATTGAGGATGAGTCATGGTGTACATAAGTATACACCTCTTGGTTCAGATGTTTTGTGCATCATGTTACTGAAAGATTATAAGGAAATGTTGCATATCTTAGTAGATCAAAACATTCCTGATGGATGTTCTGCCTCAACCGCAAAATATTGAACTGATGCCAAGCCATGCCATAAAACTCGGGCCTGTGAGCCGCGATTGAGCTTGGGAGTGGTGATATTATAAAGAGGATTTATGCAAAGAGTAGTTTAGAGCAAATAGATATAACTTATATAAATATACAATTATATAAATTATATAATTTTTTGATTGATTTGTTAATTCTTAAGAAAAACACAACAAAAAAAACAGTGTTGACATTCACTTTGTTCTACATTTTAATTGCATTTTATTTTTATTTATTTATATTTTATTATAATTATAGCGCTGTACTGTTATTGTCATTGTCTCTTTTGTTTCAAATTATTTTTATTTCTATTTTTGGAGAAACATTTGAGATTTTTTTTTAAATTATTATTCATTAGGGAAAAAAAAAGGCCAAAATGGCTAGACACTAAGCTTTTAATTGTCTTAACTACAAATTATTGGTCAGAAGTAAGCAAATGCACTACTTAAAAAGCCTGTGCTGTCTCAGGAAAACATCAAAGACAGAATGAAGTTTTTTGGCACAATATGGGAAGTTGTGTGTGGAGTGATAAATCACACAATGAAACACGAGTTACATGGTGATGCACCAGTCTTTGAAAATCTGTTGAGAAATATAGTAATAAATGAATCTCTACCACAATGAAGCATGGAGGAAGAGGTGTCATTGTTGGGGATTTTAGCGATTTTAGCTGTTTTAGCTGTTGGTATTGGTGAGCTACTTCACTGAAAAGTCATTTAATGCTTTGGAGTCCAGGAGAATATTGCAGAATGACTTTGTTCCTACATTTGAAAAGTTATCTAAAGAGGAATAATCAGATGTTATTTTTCAACAAGACCATGACCTTGCCCAAATTGCAAAGACAACCAAGAATTGGCTTGAGAACAAGTCCATCAGGCTCATATTTTGGCCCGGTCAGAGTCCATATTTGAACCCTATAGTGAATATTTGGTCTCAAATTAAACTCAAACTAACTAGGAGACATTGTTCAACTACTCATGAACAGTTTGAAGCCATTAACATTGAACGGAACAACACTGACTCTTTTTCCTGTAAAAAGCTGTCTGCAAGTTTACCCACACAGCTTAAACATTTAAAGAAAACAAAAGGCTATTCTGTGCTAAGTTGCTTTATCTATAGTATTCGAGCAATTTTTGCTAAATTCCTGAACAGTAATTTGTGATTAAAATGGTTAAGAACATTAAAAGACCACTAAATAGTTTGCCATATTTTTGACTTGACCCATTCATTTTGCCCAGGAGTGTAAAATCTTTTTTTAATCTAAGGAGTAAGTTCTGAGCAATATTGTTTTTTCTTTGGGTAAAACAAACAGGCTTTGTTTGTTTTTAGTAATTGTAGTTTTTTGTGCTAATGTATAAAATACATAAATTCTTTATTCTCAGTTTGGAAGCCCCATGTTCTCACCCTTGGTCTTTCAACATTATTGAATTATTGCATTCTTTTGCTTTTGTTTCTCCTCTAAGATGAGGGAAGAAAATGCAGTGAATTAGACAGTTCTAATTAGATTGTACTGAACTGGCTTTGGACATAACATGTTTGTCTCTAGGTGGCGCTATTGGTTAACCTGTAGACCTCAGAGTAGTAAGCCACCTTTTTCCCCATTAGTATGTGTAGAGCAGAAGGTGTAGGTGGAGTCAGTGTCCCACCACCACAACTGCACTGGGACTCTCAGCCCAGAAGTCCTTTTATCTGTATGAGTCAGTTAGAGAAAAGTGCTATGGATCGCAGCGCAAAGCAAACATACAGTCAACTATCAAGGCTCGCTCAGGGACATTACTTCTACAAATATTAGTGCAAATGTGTGTTTTTCTTAGATCATCAAAGAATTGAAGGTCTCAGTAAAAACAAATTTGACCACATAACTGTCATATTGATCGAAAATGTCAGAAGTCAGAAGAGAATTATGTGCTTGATAAGGACGGCGTGAAAGCAAGTGTGAAAGATGTATTATGAGCTTTATATGAGATTTATAGCTTTCAGAGAGTTATGTTGTATTTAATTATTATATATTTCTCTAAAAAAAATATATTTCCTTCTGACACATAAAACATGTTATAGCTATATAAAATGTTCTTGAAAGAAGCCTCTCATGATCACCAAGGCTAAATTTTAAGTTGTAATTCATTCCTGTCATGGCAAAGCTGAATTTTCAGCATCATTATTCCAGTCTTGAGTGTCACATAATCCTTCAGAAATCATTCTAATACACTGATTTGGTGCTCAAGAAACATTTCTTATTATTAGCAATGTTGAATACAGTTATGCTGTTAAATTTTTTGTGCAAACCATGATTTTTTTTTCAGGTTTCTCTGAGGAAAAGAAAGTTAAAAAAAGAACATTTATTTGAAATGAATGTCTTTCCTTTCACTTTTGATAAACTGAATGCATCCTTGCTGATTAAAAGTATTAATTTCTTTCAAAATAAAAACCCTAGTTTTTTTAACAGTTGTGTGTGTGTGTGTGTGTGTGTGTATATATATATATATATAGATATAGATAGATATAGATATAGATATAGATATAGATATAGATAGATAGATAGATTTAATTGAGGCTGTGAAATTATTGAAAGTACAAATCCAAGCAAGCTAACTTATTGATGAGTCCTGACCTTTCTTTAAGTATCACAACTTTTGGTTCACTCTATCTCATGTGTAGGGTTGATGTAATGTTTTTAGTTACTCTTTCACTGAAGATTGTCCCGGCCCAGGGAGGCCCCAGCCCTGGTTCCTCGAGTGCTGAGCCCCAGCATGGCCCTTTATCAGGCGTCCTCTGCCCACATGTGGAGAGTGCTCTGGGGCAACTTGTTTTAGATAACAGCGGGGTGCTGTGAACTTCAAACAGTTTAACCTTTACCTGTCAGCTTTATTCAGAAATAATGGAATGTGTCTGTTATCACCTCATTTGCTCGGGCATAAATCGAAAGGGCTATAATAATTGTTTTGAGTTATGAAATTGTTTGGCACCAGGAAGGCTGGAAGAAATCCTCATAGTCCTTGATACAGAAAAGAGTCTCCAGATATACTGACTAACAAGGTCAGGCTGAGCATTCCCCGTGACCGGTGTTCACATCCATGCTGTAATTTACGTTCCTGACATCATTAACACATGATCAAAAACAGCTCTTTGAGATTTTCAAGAAATTACCTCTCAGCACTGTGAAGGAGCGTGAACGGCGGCTTGATTTTTAAGTGAGAAGTATAGCCTCGTCCGCCTAGCCTGGCTTGTCCAAAATTAACTATGTTAAAGCCACTGGAAAGTGTCACTCTGGCCTCAGGGCCGACCGCAGCTCCATCCGGAGAGTTTTGATTTCAAAGAGTGAAAAGGCCGACTTGAAAAGAAACAATGTGGTGTCTTGACATTGACTGGAGCATGTAAACCTCCACCAAAAAAAAAAAAAAGGAAATCCAACTCAACAGTGTGTGTTGGACGAAAAACAAAAGGGCGAGGGTAGAAGATGGCGGCCAGTTGGGTAGCTGGCGCTTGTTCTGTGGTGTTGGAGCTTCTATTCATAGGCGCATAATTAAAGGATGCTGCTTCGAACAGCGGCGCGCAGGACTCACTTTAGCCAGAGTATCTGTTTTTCGCTCCTTGTCCTCTCCTGCTCCCTCCTCTCCTCTTTGAGGATGTTTCAACAAAGTTTAAGTGACGCTAAACTGGTCTTAATCGATAACAGACAGAGTAAGAGATTGGTGTAAGGGCACGGTTGCGTGCAATGCGAGGGTGGACAGGTCTCACGGCCCATGAGACTCACTGTAATTCCACTCAATCACGAAACTGATAAGCATCAAGGAATCTGCTCTTGCGAGGCTGCTTAGTTTAGCCCAGTTCATTCTGGCAAGTGTTTGCTTGCGGGCTCTTAAAGGGAAAGGGTGATCTGAAGAGCCTGTTTGTCTGTTGCGGATGTGGCCTTTCTAGCACCCACTCCCATGAGTCACTCACAGACACCCACCTGGAGTTCATGTTGTTTAGAGAAGAAAATGTAAAGAAAAGCCAAGTTTGTTAAATGACCAAAGTTATACTTTTTGAAAAATTGCTATAAAAAAAAAAAAAAAAGGTTATGATGTAAAAAAGAAAAAGAAATTCTGTTTTTAACTATTAAATCAAATGAGATATAAAAAGATTTAAAATATGTTCTTGCCTCTTTTTGGAACATTATCTATGGAAGCTTGTTTCTGCCATGAAATAAAAATAAAAAAGGTAATTGGCACTTTTTACCTCACAATTCTGACTTTTTTTCCTCAGAATTGTGAGAGATATACTCACAGTAACAGTAAACGTCTTTGTTGACTGGATAATGCAAGGTCCCAAAAATCATAAAAAAGAGGCGTGGAGTTAAACATCTATCAGTAAGAATTGCGTGATATTAAGTCAGAATTGCGAGTTATAAAGTCAGAATTGCGTCATATGAAGTCAGACTTGCGAGTTATGAAGTCAGACTTGCGAGTTATAAAGTCAGAATTGCGTCATATGAAGTCAGACTTGCGAGTTATAAAGTCAGAATTGTGAGATATAAACTTGCAATTGCGTGTTATAATGTCCAGTTGTGAGGGGAAAAAAGAGTTTATAAGATGCAATTGTTTTTTCTTCAGGTTAAAATAAGCCATATCTTCACACAGAGGGAGCAATTAAGTATGAATCTGAACTCCTCTGCTTCATTGAAAAAGTTTGTTTGTTGGGTTTAAAAACTATCATTTGGTAAGATTCACACATTAATCTCTGTGTGTGTGTGTGTGTGTGTGTGTTTTAATGGGGCTGTGACTGTGTATCACATTCCATTTTGCGCCGTGCCTGAGCACAGTGGGACAGTCAGCAGGGATTAAGGGCCCAGGCTGAGACGTCGCCTTTAATGCACATTGCAAGCGAAGAGCGGGACATTAGTGGAATTTGCCTGGAGCATGAGCTCTATTTTATAATGGCATTATGAAATCTGATGATGTGCATATAGATTTTTTTCAGTGTTCTTTTTTGTTAATCTTTGAAATACATTTCCACCCCCCATAGATAGGAATTCTGCACAATAGCTGTTAAAATCCCTGGCTGCTCCTCTGTTTGTGTTCTAATACTTTCAGAAGATTTTATTTTTTATTTTATTATTTTAAAGTGAAATAATGAAATGACATGAAGAGCTGACATTTTAGCCAAAGATAAACCAGCATGTTAACCACAAGATTTACTTAAATTACTACAAATGTGTATGATTTTCTGTTGTAGAAAAACAACAACAACAACAAAAAAACATATGCAACAAACAAAGATATTATCCAGACATATTAACTGTCAAATAAGAAAAGCTAAAAGTTGTCTCTTGGCTGTTTTAATGCTGTTTCCAAAAGGTGGTAAAAATCGTGTCTTGGGACATCTGTACCTCAGTTTGTAGTTGTAAAACCTTGGTCAGGCGCTTTGGTTTCAAGGCTTCAATGGAAACATCCTCCCTGATCTCCCCCCTTTCATTCCTCTTGACCTGAGCAGAGTTACTTGTCTTCTTCACCTCTACTTTCTAGTTTGTTTTTGTAGGAATGATTGCATGTGTGGACCGCGTTTTTGCTGACAGCTTTATGCTTTTATGCTCAGAGGCTTTTTAGTAGTTGAATTAGTTAGTTTGGCTTTAGTCTCAAAAAGCTCCACCAGATTCCCAAGGAACATCCGATGTTAGTTTTCCAAACACCTCAGTTGCAATGAATGATCCATTGTCCTGAGAAAATCTTAAGGTCATCCCTCAAATTAAGGGCATTAACATTGAAGCGCAGCATAAAGAATTGTGGAATCGTATTTGCTGTGGTAAATGTTTCAGAGGATTAATTAGCTAACAGAACCCTTTAAAATAAAAGAGAGCACTGAAATGGAAAGAGATTATAGCGACTGTCTGTTTCCTGAGAAAGGATTACTCTTTTTCCATATTCCTCCTTTCTGCAGCCAGACTCTTATCTAGAGATTGCGGTTTAGCTCATTTATTTAGGGCTTTTAAAAATCACAAAAAGGCCTGTTTTAGGCTGACTAAGCTTTTCAAGGAGACTGTGCTTCTCTACCACTGAGCGTAAAATAGATTTGTATTGCTGTCAAGCATCAACTGCGTTTTGTGGCTGTAGACAGATCCACAACAAGAACCTAAGAGAGTGATTTCAGGCCTGCATAAATTGTTACCTAAAGACTGAGAGATAAAAGGCAGTGTTCACAATTAGCACACACAGAATGCCTCACACAATTATTATTTTTAATTTTTTAAAATTTTTTTTACATAATGTTGTCATTTGCCCTGCAGCAAATTGTAAGAATGATAATCTGACTGGTTAACAAAAATTCTACAACAGTTGTAACAAATTTCTGTTTTCTCTCAGAACTCAGTGGCAACAAATAGGGAAATGATATTCATTTTACTGTTACAGGTGTTTGACTTTACACATCTGTTTTTAAACATTTAACTCTTTTTTTTTTTCTTTTATATTTAACTTCTTCTTTTTTAAGATGTCATTACAAAATGTTTCCACCGAGGAGGAAAGGGAGGCAGTGTCTCCTCAAAAAACTGGATAAGAAAAGAATTATTACAAAAATAAATTTACAATTAAAAATTGTAAAAGTCACTCGTTTTTACAAAGTAATACTGTCAAACAGCTACACCCACAGGTAAAGTTACAGCGGGAGGTTTGCCTCCTCTCAGCTCATTGACTTATAACAGACCCCCCAAAGCGTGTGGTGGGTTTAGTGGGGGGTAATTGAGAATGAATGGGGGAAAGTCACGTGAGAGGAAACAGTGCCTCCATCGCACTATGATTGGATATGATTGGTTATAATTGAATGTGATTGGTTTGTGCAAAAAATCCCACCTCTTGTTTTCGTGCACGCTCTCGAATCCCCCCAAGTGAAGACAATGATGGCATTAATGGGAGAACAAATTAAAAAGTAAGTAAACAACTCAGCCACTTAGATATCACTGCTTTTAGTAACATCAAAATCAAACTTGAAATGGCCTGAAAACATGATGACTGTGGGGGGTTTTAGTGAGCAATCAGCTTGGTGAAATTAAAGGTACATCTTCGTGTCTGTGACCAGTGTTTACTGAGATTGATGACTGATGATCCGAAAATAAGTTGACTTATAAAAAGAACAGCTGAACATTAGTTCACAAATAATAATTTTTTTTTAAATTGTTACTGCCTTTAGCTATTATTTTGGAATAAATGTAAAAATGTGTAAAAACACTAACTTGAAATTTTTAATTGGTTTTAATAAATGGAACATTACATAGTGTAAAAATACAAAATAGAATTGTCTCTCTTTTTTATGTGTGTTGTTTATAAATATTAGCGCTGGGAAGCGATTCAACTTTTTTATCTAATTAATTACATGATGTGGCGATTAATTAATCGCAAATATATTGTACATCAAATTTAGTTGAGAAATGATCCCCTAAAGATAATTTGAAGTCATTATTGTGTAAAGCATCAAATAGACATTACAACAAGACGATTCAGAAATAAATATTTTATTTGATTCAACATCGAATTTGAGTAAATGATGACTGAATTAACAAAAAAAAAACTATATCTTGATTTTCTTTTTTTTTCTTTTTTCTTTTTTTTTAAATGGAAATATGAAATTGAAAATAAACATATGGTCAACTGATGTTTTATGAAAAAATTAATTAGTATATAGAAGTTAATATAGTGTCCTCATGGCTCGCTCTACTCTGGATATTACGTGTGGGCACCAACCGGCAGAAACATAAATCAGCACCTATTGTCAAATATTTGAACGTGATTTGTCATTTAAATCATGTCAGTTGATCTATAACGCGCGATGGGTGCTGCCACCGCAGCCAAAGTGCGAAAGCACATTTGAATTTAGCAGTGAACGTTCTAATCTTACCGGTGTTATCGTACGCGTCAGTGTGTTCAAATCGATCACCTTTCATTTCTTGAATTTATGGACATTCTAACTGCATTCTATAAGTCTATAACACACAGTGAGTTGTTGCCCTGCATCATATTCATCATCATTCAACTCTATGAAATGTCAGATGATCTATAGGTTTAGGGGCGGGGCAAGTGTGTTAAATGCGTTAAACAATTTAATGCGTTATTTTCCCCCCCGTAATTAATTAATCTAATTAACGCATTAAATTCCCATATATATATATATATATATATATGAATTTCTTATGACTTATTTTCACATAGTNCATAGTATACTTATTTGTTTTGAAACATTTTTTTTTATTGATTTCAATAAATATTATCTGATTAATTCCAGAAAAGACTGATGCCTATCATTAAACAGACTTCCCCACATTCAGCTCTGGAAATGTGAGTAAAAAGTGTGCAGATTCTGTGTTGGCCTAGTGATAACCTACACTTCCATCCTTCCTTAATGGATGTGACCTCGTGGTCACCTTGGTTACACTTATTCTGTAGAAGGCGAATTTCGTTGAAGTGTTGTATTCAAGTAATGATTGCCTCCTGCCTAGAAAAGGTCTTTATGATCTATTAATATTCAAGCGCTTACAGGTGGTATGGCTGTAAAGCAAATACATAAACATTCTCCTTCGTTACACTTGAATGTGCATCAAATGAACCGTGGGCACCTTTTTCCTCCTCCCACCTAGTTTTTCCCCCTCCCTTCCTCAAAGCTCTCAATTGAATTGTGGATGTGGTTTCGTAGCTAAGAGCGTTGAGTGCCTCTCCAAGCCAGCATGCCCACAGGAGCAGTGTACCATGTTTAAAGCGCATATCCTTGGTACCAACGTGCCTAGATAAACAGTATCCCTGGCCACACAAGCCTGTGAGACGTGCTCGCAAGCCCCCTCTGGAATCCGCAGCAGTCATCCCTGCCGCCCAGAGGAATGGAAACTGGAGACGCCATTACATCTGCCTGGCTCACCGCGAAACACTGCACAGTCACTGCGCCAGGCCCCAATCTGCCACCCCGTCCTCGACTCCACACACACACACATGCACAAACACAAGCCGCCTCCAGGTTGGGATCAAACAGCCCAGCTTTTAGAAGTTCTCACTTAGTCTGTAAAAGATTAACAAGTTATTGACTGCATGTTGACCCATGCCGGTCTCCTCCTCTCCATCGTACTGTTATCTGATGGTTGGAGTGAGGGTGGCCTCTGGACTAAGTGAGTGTTGCTCGCTCCAGGCTTGAGTGGGCGGCTTTGATGTGAGATGTGCAACCTTGTGTGTGTGTGTGTGTTCCACAGCTTTCATAAACACCTCCACAAGTGCAGCTTGACAGAAGAGGAGGCCGTCCAGTGGACTCGCAAAGGACCACAAACACACACACACGCATGCACGCACGGTTGTGCTTTTACAACTAATGCGGGTAGCCACAAGGACAAAACACAGTGATTGATGTGTTTATTTGTTCTTTTTTTCTCGCATAAAGTTCGTGTCTGCGGTATTAGAACACACCGATTCCCAGTGTCCGCCCTTTAAAGGTTTATCCACATGTTTATAATTTGAGATTTCCTCTTTTTCAAAGGTCTTAGGCAAGTGTTGTTAATTTGAAAGGGATACTTTTGTTTCAGTTCTCCGACTTTGCCAAGTTGGAGGCCTCTGCTTGTCGGGCTGCTGAGATCATTGAAGTCGGTCGGGAAGAATAGCTCAGACACTTTTGAAATAAAACATTGCTGTGTGGAGGTTTAGCAGATGTTTTGTTTAAAGACTTGTTAGGGGGAGAACAACAAAACACTATGAAAAAGGAAGCCATGGTCACTCTCTAGAGCTTTTGGAGCTGACTTAAAGGATAAGTTCACTTTCAAATTAAAATTTCCTGATAATTTACTCACCCCCATGTCATCCAAGATGTCCATGTCCTTCTTTCTTCAGTCGAAGAGAAATTAAGGTTTTTGATGAAAACATTCCAGGATTTTTTTCTCCATATAGTGGACTTAAATGGACCCCAAACGGTTGAAGGTCATAATTACAGTTTCAGTGCAGCTTCAAAGCGTTCTACACGATCCCAGACGAGAAATAAGGGTCTTATCTAGAGAAACCATCACTCATTTTCTAAAACAAATGAAAGTTTTAACCATAAATGCTCATCTTGAACTAGCTCTCCTCTTCTTCTCTATTTGAATTCCTGCAGTGTAGATGCTGCTAAGTGTATTACTGCCCTCCACAGATCAAAGTTTGAACTAAATTGCAAGGATATTACAATTAGTTAAAACTTTGACCTGTGGAGGGCAGTAATACACTTAGCAGTGTCTACACTGCTAAGTGCCAGAATTCTAATAGATGAAGAAGAAGAGAGCTAGAGCTAGAGCTAGTTCAAGATGAGCATTTATGGTTAAAACGTGTATAATTTTTAATTTTTTTTTAGAAAATGAGTTATGGTTTCTCTAGATAAGACCCTTATTTCTCGTCTGGGATCGTGTAGAACGCTTTGAAGCTGCACTGAAACTGTAATTATGACCTTCAACCGTTTGGGGTCCATTGAAGTCCCCTATATGGAGAAAAATCTTGGAATGTTTTCATCAAAAACCTTAATTTTTTTTGACTGACGAAAGAAGGTCATGGACATCTTGGATGACATGGGGGTGAATAAATTATCAGGAAATTTTAATTTGAAAGTGAACTAACCCTTGAAGTTTGTTTGGTGTCAAATTTTGGTTTGTTGAATTGTGTGTTTGTGAAATCTGCTTGAAAAGGGTGTTCTGGGGTACGTTTCATATACTGCGGTGTGTTTCGCAGTTGATATGAACACAATCCGTCCTAACTTGTGGAAATGAACTGCTTTTGATGATGTACGATTTTAGAAGTTTTGAAATACAAATTGACAAACCTTTAAAAAAAAAAGCGCATCCAGTTTGTTTTCTTTATTTTGCAAAGGCACTGAGTTTTTTGTTATTGTGAGTTTACATAAATAAAGTACACCCATTACAGTTTCGAATGATGTATTACTCTTATTTTAAGAATATTTTAAGTTGTTTACGCTGTTATCAGATAAAATGCAAGTGATTGCGCTGGCACCCCAAGTCTTGCAGTAAGCGTTCTATTTACGTTAGCTTCACTCTGGATATGCGTACTAATAATAGTTTATCTAGGATAGCGTTAGAGCGAGCAGCCATGTAAAGTTGCTACTACTTACATGTTTCAAATGATAAACCATATTTGACGTCGTTGGATGATAAGCGAGCGTTTGGATTTCCTGCCTGACATACTGTAATTACCACAAGGACCCACTGTTAACGATCTGTCCCTTACAGACTGCGTGACTTCGCCACTAGGTTTTTTTTCCCTGTGACTAGCCAACTAATACAATTTTGGTTGACTAAGGTTCTTCTAGTCGACTAATTATTAGTGGACTATTAGGGGGCAACCCTAACTATACGTTTACCCACATTGGGCCAAATTTACTAACAACTTGCACCAGCGCAAACCCTCTTTTGCCATTAAAAAATACTGCCAGGATTTACTGAAGACATGGATTGAAAGAATTGCGCTGAAAGTTATTTTTGCAGCTGACCTTATTGCATATGCATTTGTAGGAGTTTCCCATTCAGATGCAAAATTGATGGCAGGAGAGTATTTAAATAAATCACACAAGGTGATTTACTCGGTTTTACTAGTCAATTTACTGGTATTTGTGCTGCTATTTAACACCCAAAAAAGTCTTAAACCATTTTGCGCCTGTGTTGTTAGTAGATCACCAGCATCTGATTATCAGTGGCTTTGCTATGATCCAGTTGCTTCTGTGTTCTTTAATTTGAGCATTGTCAGTAGATTACGCACAGAAAAAAACCACCCCCATTGGCGCTTTTATGGAATTGCGGTCTCACACTAATTTGCCCTATTTAGTAAATCTGGCCCATAGTGTCTTGTTAAAAGTCATAAATATTTTTGTTTGCCTTGAGGACGAGGTGTTATAAATAGGATGTGTCAAAAATTGCTTTAACATCTCAGGTTCCTAAAATTTTATGGAAGCTTACCAGCACAGAGTAGCTCTCTTTTTAATTTAGCTTCCCACAGGCTAACCAACTGACGCCTCTTTGCGAGGCCCTGTATTTCGACAAGGCCACAAAAGCCCCAGCGCTTGGTTTCCATTCTCCACTGGCTTTTGGAGAACAGAGTGTACCATCAGCAAACTTGTGTCCCAACAAGCTGGCCAAGCCTCATCTGTCAAAACCAGGGTGAGCGCGAGAGCGGCAGGGCGGCGGGGTGAGGGAGAGGAAGCTCCCAGATAAACATACCGCAGCGCCTAAACTCCTAATCACTCTGCGCTTCCGTTTGTAGCCTCTATAATTAGAAGGCACTCTTTTCCATGTATTCCCAGTTGACGCAAATGCTTCTTGTGGCTTGGCACCTCATTTGGGGCGTGGGTTAGTTTATGGCCGGGCCATAACTTGGTTTAGTCTTCTGATACAGCATAAATAGCTAACCGCTGTCTTATTCACTGGCCGACTCTGTTTTTCTTTTTCATAGGCGCAATCTCAGCGTGACCCGTTCCTTCGCTGCCACAGCCCATTCCCCTCGCTTCCTGTCTTACCGCTCAATGAGATGGCAAAGCCACACCTAAAGCAGATGCTAAGTGTGAAAATGAAAATAACGTAGGCAGAAATAGGGCAGATGAGCTCACTTAGGACTGCCGCTGTTTCATTGTTGTATATGTGGGAGATTGTCTGGTCTTCCAACAATATCCTCCTTTTTAGTTTTGTCAGACCACCCAATAAATGCTCACCATAAATTAAACCCCTCTGTGAACTTGGCATTAGAGATTCAGCATTGGAAAATCACTAATTATTGTCATCTTAAATTACAGCAGTGAGATCGAGTGCCAGTGGCTAAATCCATCTTAATCGTAGTGTTGGAGAAACTTTCCAAAGCGGTAGTGACCAGACTTTCATGTGTGTGGAAAATAGCCTGTAGAGCTGTCACACTGTTTTTAGGAATAAGTTGTATGCGGGATTGCATTGCCATGAAGGGTCGCTTCGGGGTTTTTCTTGTGCTGTGGTTTAGTAAGTGTGTTGTTTACAGTAAGAGCTTATACTTTCTGTAGTTTCACTAACTTCAAATAAAAGTGGGAAAATGAGAGGCCCTGTCATCAGAGGTTCCACTTGGGTTCTCCTGCGGTTGTGTTTAAAACAGACCCACATACTCTGGCCCTGAAGCTGAGGGAAGATCTTGGCATGCAGTTAATTCTAGAACACAAGTTGCAGTGGAACACGACTGCCCTTTACAACCATGTAAACGTGTCTCATGAAATGCTTAGTACTTGAAAGCAGTCTGGATGCCATTGTTTTGCATTGTGTTTTTCTCGGTTTAAGCCTGTTACACTGAAGCAAGTAAAGTGTTGAAATGATTATGTATATATATTTAGAGTGGACCACAAAATGTATGAAAAATTTTGGCCCTTCCTGACACTTTCATTTGATTAGTTTGTTGGAGCACATGGACTAATTGCTAGACCGTAGTTCAGAAAGATTGAACTGATTTTAGTCACATTACTGGCCCAAAATCCAAATGGTATACCAAAGAAAATTTAACTAGTTCTGAAGAAAGCAAATAATGAAGGGTGCATAGTTAGCATGAACGTATGACACTAGCTACAGGAAGTGGGAAAAACATTTGTGTAGTGTCAGGAAGTGGGGGAAAAAATGGTGCGTGACTTGCATTGAGCAGTCCATATTAATCACAGAAATTAATGCAATAAACAATAAAATAAAAAAGTAGTGTTTGATTGATTGTGCTAAAAAGGTGTGCTATGGTAAAATAAATGGCTCTTCTTTGATTCTCAGGTATGTTACTGGTGACCACAGACACCCTTGGCCATGACTTCCACGTTTTCCAAATTGTGACTCACCCATGGGCATCTTCCCAGAGTGCAGTTCATCATCTATACACTCTTCACAGAGGAGAGACTGAGGCTAAGGTAAGAATATCTGTGAATGTCCCCATTTACAAAAAAGCATTTCCTTACTTTCAGCACTGTCCTTTAGTACATACATATGGTGCAAACACATACACTTGTATACTCCAAATGGAAGATGTATCAACAACAACAAAAAGAAGCTGTTCAAGTAAAACATGGACAGTGTGGGATATTAAATCAAACTTCAAAGCTCCCCATCCCATCCCTTGCTCTCACACACATGCCTATGTACGCTCACGGCACGCTATTTTCGGGGGAGTTATTGAGATGAAATATTGCCTTTCCGGACTCTCTTAATCATTAGCATAATCATTTAAAGTCTTTGTGGGCCACCCACAACTGTTTACGGTTGCCTGTGCTTGTATGGTTCTGGAAATGTGCAATTTGAACATGCTTTTCATCGTCGGTGAATCCCTTCGTGTTATCTAAATACTGTCAAGAGACATAAGGCTTGGTACCACTGAGCTCCAGCACTGCTGTCTCTGGCTCTTTTGTAGTGTGTAGGGCAGTGTGTGTTAGACAAAAAGTGTGCATATATGACCCACCTGATTGATCTTAAACATGAATATGAGATACATGTCCTCTCGCTACTGTGTTATAGATGCAAAATGTGAGCAAGACTGTATTCTAAAATTGTGTTACTCTTCAAAATTAATATTTTTTTTTTTAAACGTTTTGTCAGTTCTTGACTTTCTTGACTTTTTTGTGGCAATCTGAAGACCTAGTTACTGTTCAACTGCCTACCAACTAAAGGTTAAGACCATCAGGGCTTTTCCATAGTCACAGCATATGATTTTTTTTTTGTACCTGGAGAACATTTGCCCCCAGTACAAAGCAAAATTACATAGATCCACATGAAATATTTGTGCTCTCAGCAGTTAGTCTTTGCTTATTCTAAAACTTCCTCCCCTGTGGCTCCCACGTTCAGTTTTCAACACTCTGGAATCTGAAGACCTGAAACTATTAGTGTTGTCAATGTGTTTTCAATCACCATGGCTGAAAAAAAAGAGAAAAGTTGCTAAAAATACCTCAGACGGCTGGTGAGAGTTTAGATTGTGCTCCTGACCGAGCTTTTACTCTTGCACCTTGGGGTCAAGCTTGGGGCTTGTAACACCTATGATATCTTAGGCTATAAGGTCACAGATGAGAGGACATTCCCACTGGGACAACATGGTCACGCTTGCGACTTTACACCACTCTTTTTTAAATCCCTGAAAATAGACTGTTGGCAGCGCTGAATATAGCCTCCTTAGATTTTCCCATTTCAGCCCAGCTTTATAAATGAGAAACCTAGAACGACTAATGTTGTTATTTGAAAAAGAATTGGGCTTTGGATTTTGTCCATCTGCTGTGAAAACTAGAACCGGTGTAAGTGACAGCACATCTCTCCTCAAGTCATAAAGTTATGCCGCAATTTTTATTTTATTTTATTTTTTATTAATATTTTATTGTATTTTATTAGTCAAATTAAGGCAATGTATAGTGGTCTCAATCAAACATAA